>JAJOZX010008549.1:0-182630 GCA_023014485.1 Bathynomus jamesi
AATAACATAACGCATGATAATATTTATAAATTTGAAATCAAAGCGAGAGGAGGTATTTTAATCTTTGAGCGTTCGAATCTGCAAGTTCGCGAAATTCGATCACTTACCCTCAGCATTTTCGAGTTCATCTCGGGAGGTCAAATAATTAAAAATAAAATGAAACAAATAATACGAGAACGTATTTTTGCGTTTTAGAACGAAGGCAAAGTTTTGTGTTTCATAGATTGACACGAGTAAAAATAGACTGAGAAGTTGATAGGGCATAAGTAGACAATAGGTAGATGAATAAAGGATAGCGGTCAAAAAAGAACATGAATTAAGATGAATTAGGGAAATACAGTAATGAATAAAGAAGTATAAATCGAAATTCTACCCAAAAACTCGCTTAGGCGATTTTGGTTTCTTATGTAAAAATGAACATTCACATAAAACTATACGAACATAAGTTCTGCATGAAGACAATGAATCCATATAACGATGGTGTAGGAATTGTTCATTGTTCACTTTTTACAGTACTCTCCCCTTTTAAAATGATATTTATACAATAATTTAATAGGGTACTATTAATACAATACAAATGAGAAAAATAACATTCTAACGAATTCAAGTTAGGTGACGAATTTTTCTTTACATTACAAGTTTTATGCAGAACAAGTGAGTTATTATATAATATAAAGGAATTCAAAGATTAATACTTTAGTTTAGACAAACATTTAATAGGATTAATACATTAATTTAGACAACCAATTAAGTTAGACAAACAATGATGGGAAAAATTACGTACATAATGAATAGAGTAGATAAAAATGGAAAAACGTAAATTGCACAATCTATAAGCTAATTTTTATTGACTATTGTAGGTAAAAAAATAGAATTATGTAATGGATGATGTATAGACCTATGGTCTAGTGTGTATTTTTGTGTACTAGGTATAAAGGGTGTAGCTGATAATTTCGAGAGACAGATTTAGCTGATAGGATTGTTAAATTAACTGTATAGATTCATGAATGCATGAATGCAAAAATTGATTACGACTAAATCGCATAGTTGGCATTTACGTAATGAAATAGTTTTATTGTGATATTCAATGATTTCAGTATGAGGTTTGTATATATAGTATATATAGTGTGCATGCATTTTTATTGACTGTTGTCGGTACAAATCGAATTACGTAGTGGATGATGTATAGACCTGTGGTCAAATGTGTATTTGGGTGTATTAGGTGCGAAGTGTGTATTTTACAATTTCGAGGGACAGCTACTCATGATTAATCGAATAAAAAAAAAATATAAAAAATATAAGAATTGAAAATAGAAATCAATTATAAACTATACGGAACTAAACATAATATTCTTAAAAATATAAAAACACAACTTAACATCAATTAAGGTTATGTTCCATAGTACTAAAGAGGAATTAACCATGGTTGAACCATTTCTCTGGTTGACACAGTTCAACTGGGGTTGGGGGTGTTAAAATAAAATAAAATAAAAAAGGCAAAGTTTGGAGTACTACATTCCGGGGAATTGAGTGACTAAGCGGGGGATATAAGTTTGAAAATGACAATTACATCTTTTCGGGAGCGAACGGCATGTTCCTCATATAGTAATTTAAAAGGAGTCATTAGGACAAGATCGATTAATTAATTATTATTATCACATACATTACAATTGATTACCAAATCGTTACAAACAATTGTAAAAACTGTTTTGGGTTACAAACAACAAAATGTCATTTCACCTATATATTTATATACGCAATAATGACATGAACAAGAAAAAAGGTTAAACTAAAGACGCAAATCGGTCAATTCAGGTTGAATTTTTAATTCTCTTTTACAAAATAAAAAGGTTGAATTAAAAATTCTTAAATTACATTTCTTAAATTACAAAGAAAGTTGAATTCAATTGACTGCATTGAAAACTTCGACTTAAAAACTAACTTTGACTTGAACTCTCTAACTTCAAATAAAACTGACTTCGAATATAAATCTCTGACTTGAACTCTATCAAGTATTTCTATAAAAATCTCTGGGGCGGTTGGCCGTCTTGGCGCAACCTTCTGACTTGACCTCTTATCAAGTATTCTGAAACTATCTGACTTGACCTCTTGTCAAGTAGTATCTTGAAACTGAAAATGGGCTGTCTAACTTGAACCTGCTTCAAGTAAAGATTAACTAAAAATGGAAAATGACTGCATTTGATCTTTATCAAGTGGAGACGATTAACCTCTGTTTTGGTTGACCCTCTTGGTGCAACCGACTGACTTGAAAAACTGACTTCAAAAAATGCCTTCAAAATGACTTCAAAAAAAATGACTTCAAAAATGACTTCAAAAATGACTTCAAAAATCTCTCTAAATCTGTAAACTCTCTGTAAATTCTCTCTAAACTCTCTCTCTCTTAATTTGCAAGTCAATTCAATTCAGTAATTGGAAAAAAATTTGCAAACAAAAAAGGAATAAAAAATGTAAACAACATTCTAATGTACGGGAAGGTACATAAAATAAAATTATTCTATACTGAATATAACAGTGAAAATAACTGAAATTCTCTCTCTGAAATTAACTCGGTTACAATTAACTCTGTGTTACAATTAACTCTGTGTTACAATTAACTCTGTGTTACAATTAACTCTGTGTTACAATTAACTCGGTTACAATTAACTCGGTTACAATTAACTCGGTTACAATTAACTCTTACAAGAACTGTTTCACTAAAAAAAAGTGTATCACTGGTGTCTGAAGTGTTCACTGTGTTTTGTGTTAAATTCTGGCTCAATACTAAATATTAATTGTTAATAATAATGACTTTTCAAATGTTTAGAAATTATTTTTTTTTTTTTAAGTTTTATACTTAACAAGATTCCTATGGCGAAATCCTTTTGAGGTGTGTCCTGAAGACGTCTTGCTGGCTAAAATCTTCTGGTTAAACATCTTCTGGGTAAAAATCTTCTGGGTAAAAATCTTCTGGGTAAAAATCTTCTGGGTAAAAATCTTCTGGGTAAAAATCTTCTGGGTAAAAATCTTCTTGGGTAAAAATCTTCTTGGGTAAAAATCTTCTAGGTAAAAATCTTCTAGGTAAAAATCTTCTGGGTAAAAATCTTCTGGGTAAACATCTTGTTAAAATCTTCTTCTTAGTAGGGTCGCCAATTTTTGTTTATCCTGGCTATAGGGTCGCCACTTTTTTAGAATCTTCTTATCTTCTTCTTCTTCTTATCCTGGCAGGGTCGCCACTTATTAACCCCCCCCCCCTTTATGGCCCTTTGTCGGTTCGGATTCGAAGGGGGTTCTAGTTAGGAGGCTGCAACGGATGCTTCTTCTTTATACTTTTCTATAATTCTTTTCGGTCGCCTTAGGGGGTCGACACTCTGTTAATTCTTTTCTTTCTGCTTATTAATTCTTCTCTTTTTTAATTATCGACTTTTCTGACTAAGTCTGAAGCGAGCACGGCTCGAAGGAAAAAGATAAAAACTTCTTAAAATGTAGTTTACTTCTTAAAAATTACAGGTACTTCTCTGAATTTACAGGGGTAGAGGTTCGACCTCTTTCGACCATGGCTCAGGCCGGAATCTAAAAATACTTAAGTTAAGGAGGCAAGGGGCCTCTGCCCCCCTCCTAATGAGGTGCTAATATCAAGTACAAATGATGAAGATTAATCTAGAAGTGTTAATCTTAAGATGTCTAATCTTGAAGTGTCGTATTTTTACAAATATACGTATAATATAACTTAAATGTTTTGGGGGAGAACAGTTGAAGGTTAAATTTCCCCCCTTTTTTAAACACATGATTTCAACTAAAAAGAATAAAAAATAAAAAAATAAAAAAGACAGTAGTATCGCCGATTCGACAATTATTGAGGCGATATTTCGTATTAGCACATCAGCACAATTTTGAGTACATGATTGAGTACGTATTAGTTTTGGTTCATTACAATTATGATTACAATTATGGATTACAACTACCAATTAATTCATATTCACTTTTTAATTACAATTCCATTAAAGTACATTCTTACATTATAAATTAAATCATTACATTTAATTAGTTTCACTGAAGTACATTACAAGTTATTGTTCATTACAGTTTCATTAAAGTACATTACATTATATTAAATTAAAATATTACAGTTAATTATAATTTCATTGAAGTACATTACGTCGTTTACCATGGTTAGATTATATGGTTAGATTATATGGTTATTAGTACAACACAAGTACATGAGACATGACACACATGATATAACATAACGCATGATAATATTATAAATTTGAAATCAAAGCGAGAGGAGGTATTTTAATCTTTGAGCGTTCGAATCTGCAAGTTCGCGAAATTCGATCACTTACCCTCAGCATTTCGAGTTCATCTCGGGAGGTCAAATAATTAAAAATAAAAATGAAACAAATAATACGAGAACGTATTTTTGCGTTTTAGAACGAAGGCAAAGTTTTGTGTTTCATAGATTGACACGAGTAAAAATAGACTGAGAAGTTGATAGGGCATAAGTAGACAATAGGTAGATGAATAAAGGATAGCGGTCAAAAAGAACATGAATTAAGATGAATTAGGGAAATACAGTAATGAATAAAGAAGTATAAATCGAAATTCTACCCAAAAACTCGCTTAGGCGATTTTGGTTTCTTATGTAAAAATGAACATTCACATAAAACTATACGAACATAAGTTCTGCATGAAGACAATGAATCCATATAACGATGGTGTAGGAATTGTTCATTGTTCACTTTTTACATATATATATATACAGGGTGTCCCAAAAAAAAACTATATACTCTTTATAGCATCATATATTTTATAATTTAAAAAAAAACCCAAACAATATATTGTTATAGCAATTGCCAATGAAAGGTAAATTAGTAATCTAAGTGATCAAAATGTTATAGCGAGTTGTTTGCATATAAAATTTAATTAACTACGCCAAGTGCTCAAAATGTTCTCCGGCGGCATGAATGCACTTTTGAATGCGTCGACTTAGCCTGGCCTTGTTTTATCAAAGGCCTTGTAATCGACACAACTGCAGGTACTTGTCACTTGATAATTCCACACGTTTATGTGGATAAACATGTTAATTTACCAGGATTAACAGCATGGTGTGGTTTATCATCCAGGGGTTTGGTTGGACCATTTTTCTTTAATGGGACAGTTACCGGTGCCGCATATCTCGACATGCTGCGGACAGAAATTATACCTGCAGTTCGGAAGTTGTTTGGAAACGACGACTTTTACTTTCAACAAGATGGAGCCCCCCCTCATTATCATTGTGATGTCAGAAGGTACCTCGATGAAACGTTGCCTAACCGTTGGATAGGACGAAGAGGAAGCGTTGAGTATCCTCCACGTTCACCGGACTTGACTCCACTTGATTTTTACTTGTGGGGCTACCTGAAGGATGCAGTTTATGGTACAAGACCCGCAACACTCGAACACCTTAAGGATGCAATTAGGGAAAAGTGGGGGACCATCACAGCATCCACATTAGTCCATGTCTGCGAATTAGTTAGTCGACGCATTCAAAAGTGCATTCATGCCGCCGGAGAACATTTTGAGCACTTGGCGTAGTTAATTAAATTTTATATGCAAACAACTCGCTGTAACATTTTGATCACTTAGATTACTAATTTACCTTTCATTGGCAATTGCTATAACAATATATTGTTTGTTTGTTTTTTTAAATTATAAAATATATGATGCTATAAAGAGTATATAGTTTTTTGGGGACACCCTGTATATTATATATATATTATATATATATATATATATATATATATAGTATAAGTCCGGTCTCATGGGAAAACTTATTTTAAATTAAATTTACAAAAGTAGGACATTAGAACTAAAATAAATGTTCATATTAATGTATTTTTTTGGGACTTTTTGTGTTGTAGGTAGAATAACTCCGTCTTTTCCTCAGAAGTAACTCATTCCCATATTAGCCATTGCGTGTTATTCTACCTGCAACATCCCGTGTGTATATATTAAGGTCATCCCATAAGTAATGCGGCATTTTAAATTTTTTTTTTTTTTCATTTTTATCATTATTTTACGGATAGAAATCAAACAACTCTTTGAAGTTATTTATATTTAAATAAATATTTATTTAAATATAAATAATTTCAAAGAGTTGTTTGATTTCTATCCGTAAAATAATGATAAAAATGGAAAAAAAAAAAATTTAAAAATGTCGCATTACTTATGGGATGACCTAATATATATATATATATATATATATATATATATATATATATATATATATATTTAGGAGAAATCCCATGACAAGGAGAAATGTAAATGCCATGAAAAGTCTTCTTTAATGCGCAACGTTTCGAGCAAATACGCTCATCTTCAGGCTGTATGATAACAATGTGAAATTAAAATCAATAATTGAATGAAAAACAAGACAAAGAAAATTTCTATAACCTATCATAAAGGCAAACTTTAAAAGACTGAAAAAAGAGGGTTAAATTCTAAGTTATACAGATTTACATTTAAAATTAAGAAGCTATTTTTAAATACATATAGTAAATGTGAAATTAATATACTGGAAAATTAACAATATTACACTGGAATAATGAAACTAACTAACCTTTCACTGCAATTTCCGAGGCTAGACTGATTTAAGCAATGGCAAAACGAGAAAACATAAGATAAGATAAGATAAGATAAGATAAGATAAGATGGTGAGGGCGATTGGGGAAGGGGGGATTATAAGGAATTGGGAAGGAGGAGGGATTATAAAAAGTTTAAAGGGACAGCTGATGAGTCAATATTTAGCGTAGGGGTCAAAGTTTTAATGTAAAGCGATTCCAAAATTCTAAGTGAGTTGGGACAAGTATTACAACCAAGAATTTTAAAATTGTCTAAAGTGACATCAGTTCCCCAATTCCTTATAATCCCCCCTTCCCCAATCGCCCTCACCATCTTATCTTATCTTATCTTATCTTATCTTATCTTATGTTTCTCGTTTTGCCATTGCTTAAATCAGTCTAGCCTCGGAAATTGCAGTGAAAGGTTAGTTAGTTTCATTATTCCAGTGTACTATTGTTAATTTTTCCAGTGTATTAATTTCACATTTACTATATGTATTTAAAAATAGCTTCTTAATTTTAAATGTAAATCTGTATAACTTAGAATTTAACCCTCTTTTTCAGTCTTTTAAAGTTTGCCTTTATGAATAGGTTATAGAAATTTTCTTTGTCTTGTTTTTCATTCAATTATTGATTTTAATTTCACATTGTTATCATACAGCCTGAAGATGAGCGTATTTGCTCGAAACGTTGCGCATTAAAGAAGACTTTTCATGGCATTTACATTTCTCCTTGTCATTGGATTTCTCCTAAATATTAAATTGAAGCTCTGTAGAAGCAACCCGCATGATTATATATATATATATATATATATATATATATATATATATATATATATACAGGGCGTCCCAAAAAAATGTATACACACTTTAACAGCTGATAGCTCAATTGATGTTTCTTTCTTTCCAAGTTAAACCCATTAGAATTAATAATGGCAGTCAGACTAAGCTTTGAACAAAGGAAATTCATTCTAAAATGCTACTGGAAGTGTGAAAACGCAGTTGAAGTGCAAAGACAGTTTAGGAGGGAGTTTCAAACAGATCCACCAACGCGACTTACCATCACTCGAATTAGAGATAAGTTTGAAGCCGATGGAACTGTTCAGAATGTCCACAAGAAGCGTTCCGGAAGACCACGGACATCGACAAGCCCCACAAAGCAAGAAAGAGTACTGGAAACGTATCACCAAAGTCCAGAAAATCTGTGCGGCAAGCGAGTCGTGAGGTAGGAATTTCAGAATCGTCTGTCCAACGCATTTTGAAGAGCTGTCAATGGAAAAGTTACATTCCAAGATTAGTCCATGCTATTAATGAAGATGATCCGGACCGAAGAGTGGAGTATTGCGAGTGGTACTTGGCACGATGTGGATGTGGATTGGACGAATGGGTTTCGTAGATACCCTCCGCGTTCACCAGACCTCACACCACTAGACTTTTTTTTATGGGAATACTTAAAAGACAAAGTCTACGCTATAAAACCTGCAACAGTCGCTGAATTGAGAGCAGCCATTGAACGAGAATGCACACAAATACCAAACGAAATGTTTCGTGATGTTTGCGATTCCATTGCTTCGCGTTATCAGCAGTGCCTGGACCAGAACGGACGTCAGTTTGAAAACAGGCGTTGACAAAACAATTAAATAATGTCTGTAGATTCTATTACATTTTGAAAATGAAATGTATTTTATAAACACTGCCTTTATAAGTATTTAAAGTGTGTATACATTTTTTTGGGACGCCCTGTGTATATATATATATATATATATATATGGGATGAATTTCACAGTTAAACAGGTGAAATAAATAAATGATGCACACCCACAAGGAAATGTGAAAAGTAATTCCAAGGTCTTCTGAGTATCAACAGTACACCTCATCAGGGAATGAAAGTAAAAGACAAGAAGCAAAAAATATATATCTCTGTACAGCGTAAACAAAATAGTAGTGATGAGCAAAAAATTAACCCCTACTAATTAAAGGGAAAGTGAAACATATGATTAAACAATGCATTAGAATTATTTACCGTCTTAGTAGTAATAGTAGTAGTAGTAGTAGTAGTAGTAGTAGTAGTATTCTGTTTAAGGTGATGTCAACCGTAAAAGGTTATTGACACCAAACGCTACGACGTAATCAAGCGACCAGACATAAAGTTATCATGAATAATTTAAAGTTTAATTGGCTAATAGATATGCTTATCAATAATTCCAAGTATACATGCTAAAAGTGCTTCGTATAAATAAATTTAATGGTATCCTATGAATTGCTTCTGTACGATCGTTCACAACGTTCTAAATTTCTATAATTTTATAAAAGTTACTGTAATATATATATATATATATATATATATATATATATATATATATATATATATATTTTCATTTTTCATTTGTTCGTTCTCCCTCCTCATCTTGCGCGGAATGTTCTCCTATACAAGCGTCGTTCTTTACGTTAATTATACTGCGTGTTCTTTGCAGTTGAAATATATATATATATATATATATATATATATATATATATATTTGTGTCAAATTAGGCAATTGAAATGGAAATGATGAGTATAATGCCAAAAGAATTTCATCTGAAATCGTTATTTTGGGTCAGTGGTCGCGGAACTAATTTTATGGATAAATTTCTCAAACCAAATTGGCTGTGTTGACCCCAGCAATAGCGCAATGGAGTACGTAGTCAATTCGGCGGGTTCAGAACCATTTTCGCTTGGAAATAAGCGATTGGCTGGAGAGACTCGTTTCTTAATAACCAAAAAAAGCGACGAATTGACATATTTTTTGTTCCTTTCTTTTAATATTTATGTATTTAACTTTGAATGTCACACAGTTAATAAACATTTAATCTTCTTTTGTAATTTTATTTATAAATAATGTATCTTCATTTATGCAGACACTGTTAGCTTATTTTTCATTTTTATCTTCTGATGACGACGCGCTTTGGAAAAGCAAAGCAAAGCAAACCGTTATGTAAAATAGGATTATAACCTTGTATGAAACTTAAATAGAATTTAATTATTTTTACGACAGCATACATGCAGATATACATACGCTAAGACTCTATTAATCTCTCGTAATAATTCAGACATTAGTTCTGTCAGTTATATATTATTATGGGTATATTATTAAGTGGTCATACTACCCATTATTTAAAGCAATTATTACGTAAATGGCTCAGAGAGAGAGGTTGTACAAGTCATTTACAATGATTAAAATGTGTTTGATGTATGTTTATTTTGACTGCAGTAAAATTGAATGGTAATTTCATTATTATTCTTTAGCAAGTAATTACGTTTTAATTGGCATGTTCCAGTTCCAACGATATCATTAATGGGATAATTTCTGAAGTAAATGAAGCCTACATTCCAGTCAGCTCGTAATGTTGTTTGCTGAAAAACTGAATTATAAACAGCTAAAACCTAATATTCAACCTTTTATTTTTATAATTTGTTAATAATATTTTCATAAAATGAATTAAAATGACAAATGTTGAGAAAAATAACTGAAAGCAAATTTACGAGGTATTGTCAAAAATGTAGTGTTGTTGTTCTTGTTGGTTAGCCGATCAGCCCACCCTGATCTAGCAAGCCGGTGGCACGCAGGTAACCGATCGCCCTCTCCGGAGTGGACCAGAGGTTCAGCGCACTAGTGATGTTGTGTTATGTTCTATGTTGTGCTAGAGCGGTACAGTCTGTCATAATGTGTTCAACTGTTTGTGGTGTCTCCTGGCACAGGTGGCAGGTGTCGTTTAAGGCGTTGTCTAGTCTGTGTTTATATGTCTGTAAGTTGGGTTGACGTCCACATCAGAATCGTGCTAAGTTAACTCGATCCAATCTGCTCAGGCTTGTCTCTGACCTGTCAATGGGTGGCGGCTTCGCACCTAGGACCACATTCGGACCTAGTCGTGTCAGTGCTTTGTGGGTTAGGTGTGTGTGTGTATGTGTTTTCTGTACTGTGTGATGTCTGTGAGCCGTGGTATGGAATGGAGTATTTCGTTATAATGTCTCTCTGGTGTTACCTTAATGGTGCGAGGTGTTGGTGCATGATTGTACATGTAGTGGCAAGGGTGTTGTGGGCTAGTTGTCGCTGCTGCCATGAATTGTGTTCCTCTCATATCTAAATGTTCCCTAACTTTCAGTATTTTTGTTTCTGTGTGCAGATGTTCTATTGGTGTTGTTTGAGTACATCCTGTAATGATACGAAGTGCGTTATTTTGTATTGTCTGTAAGGTGTTTATGTGTGTGTTTGAGATAATGGGTACTCAGCATGGGCTAGCATAGTCCATAACTATATGAATGATGTTGTTTCCTGCTGGTGTCCAAAGTTTGTGCCTGTTAGTATCCTAAGCGTGTTAAGTCTTGACGTACATTTGTTTGTAATGTCCTGAATGTGGTTTGCAAAAGATAATGATGTGTTGTATGTGACCCCAAGTATTTTGGTCCTGTGTGTGTGGAATGTTGGTGCTGCTTAGTGTAATCTGTGGAGTTATCTGGTGTTCTTTTGTGTTGCTTGTTAGCAAGGTGATGGCTGATTTTGTGGGCGTTACTTTGAATCTATTGTGTGTGAGCCAGTCTTGTATACTGTTTATGTATGTTTGTAGGTTATTTGTAGCGGTGTCGATGTTGTTGTGGGTGGATGTTAGAGTGATGTCATCTGCATATGATGATAAGGTAAGCTTGTTATCTATGGGTGTTGGAATGTCATGCATGTATAAGTTGAAGAGTGTTGGTGAGAGAACAGAGCCTTGAGGGACCCCGTTCGGAAAATTTTTGTTTTTGGATGACTTGCCATTAAATGTGACATGTGAGTATCTTCCTGAAAGATAGTTGCTCAGCCACCTTTTGGTGTTATTGTGCATGTTTGTGTTGAGTATTTTGTTTATGAGAGGGAATCGTGGGATAGCATCAAATGCTTTACTAATGTCTATTGTTGCTAATAGTGTACGTTGAGCTGGTCGCCTGGAATTGATGCCATCCATGAATGTGCTGCGTGAGGTTAGTGAGTAATGTCGTGGTTGAGTGATGAGGTCTGAATTCATGTTGAGTAGGCGATAGTGGTATGTGTGGGTTGGTGATTTGTAAGATTAGTCTTTCTGTTACTTTGGAAGGTGTGCATAGTAAAGTAATGGGTCTATAGGAAGCTGGCTCTGTTGGATTTTTGTTTGGTTTGAGTAGTGTAATAATTTTACCTTGTTTCCATATGTCTATGTCAGGAATAAGACAGTGTTGGTATGAATATGTGCTGATGTTTGTGAGAGCTAGTATTCCCTGTGGGCCCAACTGTTTAAGGTGTATGTTAGGTATGTTGTCTGGTCTAGTAGCCTTCGAATTCTTAATGTTTTTGATAATCTTGGTGGTCTGGTCTGTATTGAAGGGTGTAATGGTCGTGTCGAGTCTGTAGGTTTTCTTATGTCTGGCTGTTTGTTTGTCTGCGTGTTTCTGGTTGTTGTCTCTGTTTAAGTGACTTATCTTTGCGTAGTGATTAACTAGAATGTTAGCTTGTTGTGTATATGTTGGGATATTAGTTTGGCTGCGACAGATAGCCGCGTGTGAGGTGTGAATGCCACTGTTAGAGTGGATAATGCTGTTTATAGTCTTGTATAGCCTGGATGTGTCTGTGGTGTGGTTTAGTGTTGTTATGGATTCCCTAAATGTTTCTGTTTGTTTTCTTTAAGTTTGTTGTCTATTTCTGTGTTGAACTGTTGTATCTGCTGTCTTATGGCTTCTGTGTGCGGTGTTTGTGTGTTATGTTTGAGGTTGTTACGTTGTCTCATGAGGTGGGCTATTTCTCTAGTGTAATTTGGGTTGTATTTCCTAATGTTACCCTTGGGTATGTATTCGTTTGCATTATTGATGATCTGATTAAATGCCTTGAGTGTTGTATTGATGTTTATGATGGGTGTGCTGTTTCATGTGGTGAATTGTTCCTCAGTCTGTATTTTGAACTGTTCCCAATCAGCTTTCTTGTAATTTCTGTAAGTGTGCCTAAGGCTGTTGGGGCAGAGTGTAGAATGTGTTGTAATGATGATGTGCAGGTGGTCTGATGACATTTTTTTTTTGTTCTCGTGTGTGTATGTGTTGCTAGTGAGGGGAACAGAACGTTATGTCTGGGGAGGAGTTTGAGTATCCTGCTTGATGTGGTATGTGTGTATGTTCTGTGTTGTTAAGAATGAAGAGGCTGTTTAGTTATGTGGTTATGTTGGCCCCTCTGGTGTTGTTTTGGCTGTGCAGGTACCAACTAGTGTCTTTAGCGTTGAAGTCTCCTCCTAAGATGACATTAGTGAGAGAGGCCAGATTGTGTAACTGTGGATTGTAATTGGCTGGCAATTGAGGTAAACTATCTGGTGGGATGTAAATGTTGATGAGTGTGGTGGTGTGTTTTGCGCGTGTTTTAATGTTAACTGCCTGTATTTCTATCGTGTTATCTGCTTGGATTGTGTTTGTAATGTTTTGGGTGGCATCAGTGTAGTTAAAGCTTTTACGTATGTAAGTGATGAGTCCATCCCCGAGACCTCCAGTACGATCTTGACGGATCGCCGTGAAGTCGGAGATGGTGGGTGTTTTGTGTGTGCGTTTTAGTTTTGTTTCTTGAATAAGTGGTATGTGAATGTTTTGTTTGTGTACGAATTCCCTAAGCTGCATGATTTTGTTTGTGAGGCCATCTGCGTTGTACTGTAATATGTTAATATTATGCTTCTGTATGTGTCTCATGGTCATATTCTGTTTATGTCTTTGTGTATGGTGACACGTGTAAGTTGTAGTGGGGCCTGGATTAGTCTTAATGTCGCCGGAGAGTAAGAGTAGTCCGGGGAGCACGCAATTGCTCCCCTTAAATGAAAAAATAGCACGCTGGTATAGGTCCGGCCCCGGGAGCAGATCGGTACTCTGACTGTGCCACGCAACAGGCCGTCGACTGCCAGTCTGGCCAACCGTAGACAGCCCGCTGCACGGAGATTTGAGGAAGTTTGGCCACCAGCGCGTTGATGTTTCGGTTTGACGTCGCCTCTTCTTCGCGTTGACGTGTCCCGCGCTGGAGGGTACAGCCACTGTTAGAAGCTTCCTCGTCAGCTGCATTCCAAATGGTTGAGCTTTTACATTGATAAAATCTTTAACTTTTTAAGGAATCTGAAATTTATTTTCTGAGGGCACTCAAAATCAATACGGTTGCTTGGCGTTTCGCAGCCACTTGTGAAAATAGGTCTCAGTTTTTCTTTCCGTTCAGTGAAGTTTAAAACAAAAAATTTGGGACTGCTGGATGTTGAAACGGGATACTGCAGAATTATTACATAAAAGAAAAGGAACAGCGCGTACATTCGAGACTAAAAGACATAGCTCTCACAAGAAAACTCGTACAGTGTTGTATTGTCTTGTGAAAGTTCAATTTATGACTTTTAAATTAAGGGATGAGATTTTTCTTTTCTACTAAACTCAAAAGATTTAATTATTTAACTCATCACTTGGGCAGTCAAAAGTTGACCGAAAAAATTAAGAAAGTTGACCTTACGAATTGAAAAATTGACTTATAAAGTTGCCTTTACTTTCAATAATAAAAACGATACTTTAATTACTTATTCTTGCTCTTCTACATCAGTTGACCGATTGTGGTAAATTATGAAGTATTTGCCGACATTTTCTGGCAAAAAATTGCGATCCTTACTTAATAATTTATTAAGCATGGAGAAAGATCTCTCTACAGCGGCAGTTGTTGGTTGACATTGCAAAAGCTGACCATAAACTGTTGGTGAGATTTCAGGTCTACTGAGGTTAATTATTTCACAAATACCATTTGTCTTGAGTCTTGTTTCAATGTATTGTTTGACTGAACACATATCTTCGCCAAGGTTGATAGAAGAAATGGTTTCATATTTTATCCACAAAAAAGGATTTGTCATGCTTGACCACAACACAACAAATCTGACAGTATAGCTCATTTTTTCCTGAACAAATGAACTCATTAGGATATTTTGCAATTATAGCGCGCACTTTAGCAATAAAACTAACTGCAACTTTTGGCATTTTAAATATCTGAAATCAAAAGAAATCGAAATCAGTGAAATCACAAATCAGAAAAAAATCACAAATCAAAAATGGTAACCAGTAACCACAATACATACAACACAACCACATCCAAAACCAGAACGGACATAACTGAATAAGACAAATACAAGCAGCGAAGTTGCCAGTTAACCAAAAAGATGCCAATTTTTAGTTATTTTAATTATTTATTCCAAAAAATTGACTTTATTTACCTCATTGCTATTTTTTGACCTACCAGGTAAAAGTTGACTTTTGGTTGACCTATTAACTTTGGTAATATACCCCCTACAGGTGTTTTTATTGCATTTTCAGTCGTTTCAGCGAAAAGTGCCCCATAGGAAACAATTTGACTTTATTGACTTTTGACCGCCCTACTCATCACCAAGATGGCTTCATCTGTGATAAATTATCACAGATGAAGCCATCTTGGTGATGAGTAGGGCGGTCAAAAGTCAATAAAGTCAAATTGTTTCCTATGGGGCACTTTTCGCTGAAACGACTGAAAATGCAATAAAAACACCTGTAGGGGTATATTACCAAAGTTAATAGGTCAACCAAAAGTCAACTTTTACCTGTTAGGTCAAAAAATAGCAATGAGGTAAATAAAGTCAATTTTTGGAATAAATAATTAAAATAACTAAAAATTGGCATCTTTTGGTTAACTGGCAACTTCGCTGCTCGTATTGTCTTATTCAGTTATGTCCGTTCTGGTTTTGGATGTGGTTGTGTTGTATGTATTGTGGTTACTGGTTACCATTTTTGATTTGTGATTTTTTTCTGGTTTGTGATTTCACTGATTTCGATTTCTTTGATTTCAGATATTTAAAATGCCAAAAGTTGCAGTTAGTTTTATTGCTAAAGTGCGCGCTATAATTGCAAAATATCCTAATGAGTTCATTTGTTCAGGAAAAAATGAGCTATACTGTCAGATTTGTTGTGTTGTGGTCAAGCATGACAAATCCTTTTTTGTGGATAAAATATGAAACCATTTCTTCTATCAACCTTGGCGAAGATATGTGTTCAGTCAAACAATACATTGAAACAAGACTCAAGACAAATGGTATTTGTGAAATAATTAACCTCAGTAGACCTGAAATCTCACCAACAGTTTATGGTCAGCTTTTGCAATGTCAACCAACAACTGCCGCTGTAGAGAGATCTTTCTCCATGCTTAATAAATTATTAAGTAAGGATCGCAATTTTTTGCCAGAAAATGTCGGCAAATACTTCATAATTTACCACAATCGGTCAACTGATGTAGAAGAGCAAGAATAAGTAATTAAAGTATCGTTTTTATTATTGAAAGTAAAGGCAACTTTATAAGTCAATTTTTTCAATTCGTAAGGTCAACTTTCTTAATTTTTTCGGTCAACTTTTGACTGCCCTAAGTGATAATATAAAATTAATTTCTTCTCCCTCATATCAAAATGAATTTTTTCGTATATTTTATTATGAAAATGAAATGAAAATTTAAAAAGGGTTGCAACCATCTTTCTTTTTTTAGATCATCGATAATAATAATAATGTTTGAGGTTGTTAACCTGCTTCGTAACCGCAAAAGCTATCTGAAGGAAGGGAAAGTTTAACGTGGGATCCGAACTATCATCTGAACGCTGAGAACTGTCATCTACCACTGAACAAACCCAACGTTACTTAACCTCGCTCATCTAACGGGAAGCGATGTTGCGACGTGGCTATGTGTACATAGCGTTAGTAGTACTATATTGGTAGGAAAATAGATTGTACACGTGTGTACGTACTTACGTACGTATGTGTGTACGTACTTACATACGTATATACTGAGAATAAAATGATGGAAATGAAAACCAGGGGTGAGAATAAAAGGGTGAGTGAGGAGAGACGATGGATATGATAATTATCCATAAATCCTATAGTTTGTTTCATGAATGAAGGAGAGGCCAAGGGCAAATGCCCTCAAAAACAACCCTTCCATCAAAGAAGAAGAGGGCGAAGACCAAGATCCAAAGTTTTCGAAATGCTTGGACACTCTGCGTTTGAAAGATTGCAGGTCACAGACAGGAGAAGATGGACTGAGGAAGGTTGTTCCAGAGTTGACCGGTTGAGTAGATGAAAGACTGAGAATAACGACTAACACTTGCGTTAGAGAGTTGAGTTAGACAGAAGAGTAATGAGAATGTTTCGAAAGTCTGGTACTATTTGCTCTTTTTAAAGGAGGAGGTATGCAGTTAGAGAGTTCAGAAGAGCAGTGTCCATTATAATATCGTTGTAAAGAGGGAGTGAGGCAACATTGCGGCGAAGAAAGAGAGAGACTGAAGAAAGTCAGTAAGAGGTGAGGAATTGATGAGACGAAAAGCCTTTGATTCCACCCGGTCAAGTAGAGCTGTATGGGTTGAACTACCCGACATTTAGAAGCGTACTCCACACATGGGAGGACAAAATCCCTGTATAGAGACTGCAACTAACTGGGCGGGGGTGAAGAAACTGCGGAGCTGGTACAGTCAGCGGTGTAGTGTTGTGGGAACGCGTGGTAACGGCGTTCCCTCACTATTTCAAATAAATCCGAACTTACAAATCTCTAACGTCATGAAATTTTAATTCCCACCCCTAGAAGAAATATGAGAAAGAATCATTAACTGCTTCATTTCTTTTAGCTTCGACTGAAGCAATGCTAGCCTATAAAGATCTGGTGAAACAGTCACCACGGCGTACCAGTTAACTTTTTTTTTAGTTAATCATTCCAGTTGTTAGCTATTTTTATTGATCGTACTGGATGTCGTATATCTAATGACACTGGAAATACTGCATCTTCAACCTTGGAATATATCCTATATCCAGTGCATATGACCTCAAAATCCCTGAAATTGGTCAGATTTCAAAAGATTTCCCGGGGGCTTACAGTGCCCCCGGACCCCAGCTGTATGGGCTCGCCGCGCTCGCCATTGTCCCTCCGCATCTGAGTAGCACTTTCAAAATGCGTTCCCTCACTTCTTTATTTAGCACTACACCACTGGGTACAGTACACCTAACCTCTTGAAGCTGGTTTCCAGGAACGATCACAAGAAATGTAAACACCTAGAATGTATTGTTGAAGGTAAGGGGATAGTCGTGTGAAAGACTGCGACGAGTGAAAGATGAAGGAACAGACAGATGAAGGAACCAAGTTTTTGAGGCATTGAAAACCACAATATTTTCTTTGTCCCAATCAGAGATAATACAAAAATCAGAGGTCAGGTGCACCATGGACATCCTTCGCAGAGCATAGAGTGGCTGTTGGGAGGGACGATACTCATATCGCTTCATCTTATTCGCTTATTAGACTCATAGAGCGTCCTGCGTAGAACTGGGTACAGAGGACATGTAGCTAGCCAGTAACCATTGCTCTCTGAGACGAAGAGGAAACGATAAGAGTGATCCATACAGATGAAGGACAAGGCTGATCAGTTATGGCACTCTGTTGTCTTGTCAGATGAATCAAAATTCCAACAGTTGGCTTCAGAAGGATGGAACTGGGTATGGAGAACTTGTCGAGATAGGTTCAGTCCCACATTGTTACAACTCAATGTGAAATTCGGTGGTTGTGCGAAATTTACTGTGGGCAAGCATTTGGTACTCTGAAAAAACTGTCCTTGTATTCGTAGCGTGACTTCTTAATTTACAAGGTTACACATCTGTTCTTAAATATGAACCTCCTGCCTTTGTTTAGGAATGGAAACTTCACGTAGAGGACATTGTTTCAAGATAAGTCACATGTCCATTTCTTTGCTTTAGGAGGGTTTTTTTTTTATTTAAACTAAGAAGGTCTTGTTTGTCTAATCTCTTAGGCCTTTTAGAGTTTTTTTAAATGATCAACCAGATAACAGATATGACGTAGATGTTATTTATTTGGATTTTAGTAAGACAGTTGATAAGATACCACACAGGAACCTAGATTGGAAAATAAAAATTTAAAGCTAATGGTGTATTGGATTCAGTTAGGCATTAGAAAGAAAATATCAGTAATGAGAAGGCAGTAAAATTCCTAAATTTGAAGATGGTACAAAAGTATGGTTTAGTCATCCTAGTTACAAAGTCCTCCATTTTGGTAGAAATATTTAAAAAGCTTTAGTTATGAGATGCATGGTAACTGGATAGAGGATGTCAGTTGGAGCAAGTGGTCTAAAATTTTCTAAACAGTGCTTAGAGGTAAAAATAAGACAAATAAAATGCTAGGTATTGTTAAGACGAATGTTAGCTACAAAATTAAAGATTTAACACCAGCTAGGAGATCAGATGGGTCTTAAATATCTGTCTACAGTACCAATATCATCTCGCAAAAAGTCATTAACTTTGTCTTACAAGATGAGTAGTAGTCCTGGGGTGTAACTTGCCTAAACCTTTTTAAATTCTTTGGAGCATTGGATCACCTGAAGATCCGTCACCCCAGCCTTTTTTAGTTAGCTTTATAAGGCTAACTAACGAAAATATCACGACCTAACCTAAGCAGTCGTTAGGTCAACTGTACGCCCTTGACGATTGATTAGGTTAGGTCGTGATGTTTTCGTTAGTTAGCCTTATAAAGCTAACTAAAAAAGGCTGGGGTGACGGATCTTCAGGCCATCCGGAGCATTTAACAAATGGATGCTATATTGCAATTAGACCTATTATTTATTAATAGCTATTTAGTTCAAGTTATGAATATGGAGAGAGTTTCTATTTTCATTATTAAGATATATATTTTTTAATTCAGGTTTAGTTCAGTGTTTGGGGTTATTCATATGAATATATGCCTATAACCCGTTTAGTTTAAAATTCATGGATAGATGTTTTTCAAAGTTCAGTATCCAGGATAATTTTTGCATTTTATGTTCTACAGATCTAGAAACCTTTGAAATATTTTATATTTGACACCCAGAATTGAGAAAAAGATTATAAATTTTTATGGAATGGTATAAATAAAATTTAAAATAAAAATTCAGAATTCAATTTAAAAACTTTATTAAAAAAAATACAATTGAGAGAGTTTTACAATTTTTAGATATTTGTTATGGTATTAATATGTTCAGAGTACTTTCATCTGAATATTCCTTGGAAGCACGGAGGCTTTTAGGCAAAATTAATGGCATTTAGCTTATTTGTTACATAAAAATGGTGAAAGTGGCAAGTAATAGTAATAGAGACAACAAAAAATAATAATAATAGAAATAATAATAATAATCGAAATATTAATAATAAATACAATATAAAGATTACAAAATATTACATAATTTGCCATATTTTATTTTATATTTTATTTGCTATATTTTAAATGACAAGTAATAGTAATAGTGACAACAAAAAATAATAATAGCAATAATAATAATAGTAAACAGTGAATACTGAACAACCTTTATTGATGAAATAAATACAGTATTTTTTCAATTTGCAATGGCATAAATAATTGTTAAAATGGACTATTTATTTTATTAAAAGTTTACAAAATGTTACATAATTTTAAATTAAATGATTTATTGTATAGTCAGTAGAAAGTAGGAGTAAATGCTGCTTCATACAAAAATATAGAAAAAGAGTAGATTACGAAATTAAAGGTGATTAATGAAATTAGCATATTTTAAATAAGTGATTACAAAATTGGTTGCAATGGTAAAAATGGCAGTAGGGAACTTAAACAACAGTAAGAGCTAATGAAGTGCTTTTTTAAGTGATTTACGAAATAGATTTAGTGATGAAACCTGCCTGATATGCGTAAGAATTGCATGCCATACATCTGCTCCTTTCCTTCAGTTTCTATTGTATAGTTAGGTTTGTGCATAAAATTACTGGGCAGTCTGGTGTTATAACGATGGTATATCTGATGGAGGGGGGGGGAGGGGTATTTGACTTTTGGAATGTAGTTTTTCATCTAAATTAATGCCAAGTATTTCTAACCTCATTCACTCTCGGAAGCGCAGTATTCACAATTTTTATTTGACAGTTTGTATTAATACGTTTTGTGGTAATCATATAAGCTGACTTTGTTAGATTCAATAAAAGTTTATTAGAACACATTCATTTATACACGTTTTCTTATTGACTGTTTGTTTCATTAATTAGAAAGTCTGGTATAATCTGCGTATTGTACGCAATTTAATGTGGTATAAAGATGAAAATCGTTGACGTGAATTAGATATACAGTGCCCGCGAAAAGTATCCGATCACTCAAGAAAATACAATATTTTCCCTTAATATTCAGAGACACGTAATTCACTTTCTATTTGTTCTAGCGACATCTGGTAACTTTGAGGTTGCTCGCTGATATGAGAGCTATCCAACGCATTCTCAAATTAGTGTTCTGGTAGCCTTCGTTGCGGGTGGCTGTGTCTCAAATTTGTCAGATTTCACTGTTTGTGTAAATTTCTTGATATTTTTTTTTTTTTTTACAGAAAGTGTGTAAATAAAATTTATATATAATGTGTGCTAAAAAACAAACTTAAGAGTGATTGTCGAGGTGCTATTGTTGCTTTGCATGCATGTGGGAAATCACAGAGACAGATAGCTAAGGAATTAAACATATCCCAAAGTACCGTTAATTTATGGGTTTCACGGGCTAAGAACAATGGTGGCCTAACCACGCCAGTCCCTAAAAAACGATCTGGCAGACCGAGAAAAACAAATTCGCGAACAGACAAACTTATGAAACGTTTAGTATTGAAAACCCAACAATAACTGCGAAAGAAATAAAATTTAATATGAATAATTTGTTATCTGGTGTTTCTGAACGAACTATCCAGGAGCGGCTCCAAAAAGAACTCCGATTACCATCTCGCCATGCTGCTAAGAAACCGTTCATTAATGAAAAAATGCGTAAAAAACGTGTCGCATTTTGTAAAAAATACATTCATTGGACTGTTGATGACTGGAAGAAGGTTTTATTTAGCGATGAGTCGACATTTTTGACATTCAGAAGTTGTCCAAAAAAGGTTCGCCGGCCTATTGGCTCAAATAGGATGGACCCTAAATACACCCTAAAGACAATGAAACACCCTCCAAGTGTGATGGTTTGGGGTTGTTTCGGTTACTATGGGCGTGGAAACTATATTTTCTTCCGAAGAACACAACTATGAATGGTGCACGGTATTTAGCAATGCTACAGGATAAACTTCTAATGGCAATGGCAATCCAAGGACAAAAACATACATGCATGATGGTGCACCATGTCACAGGGCCAAAATAGTGACAAAAGGATTACTGACAATAAATTTGATATTTTGGATTGGCCTGGTAATAGTCCAGATCTCAATCCGATAGAAAATCTGTGGCTAATAATAAAAAATAAGGTTGAATGCCACGACACTGGCTCAGTCGAAAAATTACAAGAGGCCATCAAAAAGGTATGGTGCAAGGAAATATCAGTGGAAGTTTGTCAAAACTTGATTAAATCCATGCCAAAACGTCTAGAACAAGTCATCCAAACCAAAGGACAGATGACAAAATACTAATATAAGGTTAGTATACATTAAACATTGTTTTTTATGTAAAAAATACAAATTTCAAGGTGATCGGATACTTTTCGCGGGCACTGTAGTAATGGCCCAAGAATAGATCCTTGCGGGACTCCACTAGTTAGCATCGTCTTGTCGGATAAATTGTCTTTTAATCTGATGTACTGATGACGATTTGAGAGATATGATTTAAGCCAATCAAGGTTATTTCCTCTTATTCCATA
This sequence comes from Bathynomus jamesi, assembly GCA_023014485.1. Classification (NCBI taxonomy): domain Eukaryota; kingdom Metazoa; phylum Arthropoda; class Malacostraca; order Isopoda; family Cirolanidae; genus Bathynomus; species Bathynomus jamesi. The sequence goes on from JAJOZX010008549.1 coordinate 22,303, forward strand.
TTGAAGCATATTCAATAAGATTTCATGCGAAAGTGCATCAGATGCTTTTGACAAGTCAGGGAAGATCAAGGCAGTGTTTTTGCTGAGTAAGTTCTGATTTATGGCATCTTCCGTTGTACGTCCACCTCAAAACTCAAATTGCGTTTAGTTAAAAAAAAAAGAAGATTGCTCTGAATATTGAGGCAACATAATCACACTAACCCATCTCTCGTGCACCATTCATCTCCTCATATATATATATATAATATATATATATATATAATATATATATATATATATAGGGTGGCGCAAAAGTCAAGAACCATAGACACATTTTATTAGATTATAATAAATGCTCGAATTGGTGGCATTCCACATGAAGACACTTGCTGACGCGTTGAATGCATGATGTTTAAACATTCCTTAACACATTGGTACTGATTTTGGCACACTCAGATGTGATTTTATCCTTTAGAGAACGTATGGTTCTGGGTCGATCAGCATAGACTACCGACTTGAGATGGCCCCACACGAAAAAGTCAAGAGGCTTGAGGTCTGGAGATCTAGGTGGCCATTCGACGGGCCCTCGCCGTCCGATCCACTTGCTTAGGAATGTTTCATCTAAAGAGCTCCGGACGATGGTTGCGAAATGTAGTGGTGCACCATCCTGCTGAAACCACATCTCCGCCCGTTTTGCCAATGGAATGTCGTCCAGTATGGGCATTAGAAATGTTTGCAGCATATGTAGATATGTTTCACGTGTTACATTGCCGTCGAAAAAGTACGGACCAATTAACCGATCCCCCCAGAGCGCAGCACACACCATAATTCGTGGATCGAATTGCACATGTCCTTCCTCCATCCAGTGGGGGTTCTCATTGGCCCAATAGCGTACATTATGCCTATTGACACGACCGCTGAGGTGAAATATCGCTTCGTCGCTGAACATGATCCTTCGTTGAAGCTATCGATGTTGTAGAAACCAATGGCAGAACTCCACACGATGGTCTGTGTCGTCACCGTGCAGTTCCTGAACGAGTTGGACTTTGTAGGGGTGGAAACGATTTGTTGTAAGAATTCGTTGAATGGATCTCCTGGAGACACCCGTTTCCTGGGAAACTTTCTTAAGGACTTATAGGCTGTTTTCAAGGTGATTGAGTACCGTTAGTGATGTTGCTGCATCGGTTGAACTTTTTGGCGGGCCACTACATGGCCGATCATGAACACGTCCCGTTTTTTTGAAGCGAGTGGACAGTTTTCTAACTGATGCCTGAACAACTGGCGGCCTCTCAGGGTGTTTGTCATTAAAGCAGTAGCAACTGATCGGTGTGTGTTACCACGCTTTGCACACATTAAAACTATCTCCACCCGTTCATCTATTGTCATTTTCTGTGCCATAGGTTCAACAACAAATCTGAAAAAAAAAACACATTAAAACACAAATTATTAAAATGTGCCTATTGTTCCTGACTTTTGCGCCACCCTGTATATATATATATATATATATATATATAATATATATATATATATATATATGTATATATATATATATAATTATATATATATATACTTACTGGGGCAAAATATGAAAATCTCAGAAAATTATTTAAACTAAATCTAAAAATAAACATTCTTTGTGAGTCTAAAATCATAGAGCTAAATTGATTTTTCATATCATATAACTAAGCAAAACTGTGACTGGTCACATAAATGGGTTAGTTTTTCATATATGAATTTGGTTAGTATGGAATCATTGCCTTATCTCTCTCTCTCTCTCTCTCTCTCTCTCTCTCTCTCTCACACACGCACGCGCGCACACACACACACACACACACACACAAGTGAGGGGAGACGCTGTTGAAGTGTTCAACACACTTTGAATACATAACGAATACAGTACCAAGAATCTAAGTGAGAAATAAATTAATTTTACTATACCCGAGTGGATGTTTATTATTCGCTAAATAGACACATTTTATATGTATATATATATATTGATATAATATATATATATATACACTGTATATATATATATATATATATAAGAGGCAACTTAATCTAACTAACCTATCTCTCATGCACCATTCATCTCCTCGTGTATATACAAGGTGTTTGAAAACTTTCTGTACAAATTGTAATGGGGGATAGGCAACACCAAGACAAACCCTTTTCGTCTATAAGTGTTGTCCGCTGACGTCACCATTCGGCGCGAGAGGGCGCCACTGCAATTGGCTAAATGGTGAAGTGGGCTAGACTCGCGCTTGCCGCGGGCATTCTTAAATCGGACGTAGTACGTGTAACATGGAAAGCTTCACGACTGCTGAGATGGCTGACATGCATATGGTGTATGGGGCTCCATTTTGGTAGAAATATTTAAAAAGCTTTAGGTATGAGATGCATGGTAACTGGATAGAGGATGTCAGTTGGAGCAAGTGGTCTAAAATTTTCTGAACAGTGCTTAGAGGTAAAAATAAGACAAATAAAATGCTAGGTATTGTTAAGACGAATGTTAGCTACAAAATTAAAGATTTAACACCAGCTAGGAGATCAGATGGGTCTTAAATATCTGTCTACAGTACCAATATCATCTCGCAAAAAGTCATTAACTTTGTCTTACAAGATGAGTAGTAGTCCTGGGGTGTAACTTGCCTAAACCTTTTTAAATTCTTTGGAGCATTGGATCACCTGAAGATCCGTCACCCAAGCCTTTTTTAGTTAGTTTTATAAGGCTAACTAACGAAAATATCACGACCTAACCTAACCAATCGTTAGGTCAACTGTACGCCCTTGACGATTGGTTAGGTTAGGTCGTGATATTTTCGTTAGTTAGCCTTATAAAGCTAACTAAAAAAGGCTGGGGTGACGGAGCTTCAGGCCATCCGGAGCATTTAATAAATGGATGTTATATTGCAATTAGACCTATTATTTATTAATAGCTATTTAGTTCAAGTTATGAATATGGAGAGAGTTTCTATTTTCATTATTAAGATATATATTTTTTAATTCAGGTTTAGTTCAGTGTTTGGGGTTATTCATATGAATACCAATAATACAATAATACCAATAATACCAATAATACAACAACCACAGTGGTATCAAAGACCGCAACCCCAATACTTCCAAATGCAGCGGCCCAACCAATAACACCAAACAGGAACCGACATCGACCAGGAAACGACCATTATTAAGGAAAATCGAACACGAAGATTAGAAACCCAGTAAATGTATTATACATAAATATACAAGGCCTCTATACGGACCATGCAGACTGCAAATTACAATACTTGCAAAATTTAGCTACGGAAACTAGCATAGACATCATATGCCTAACGGAAACACACTTACATAAATGCGAAAAAGGCTGTGAAAACTGCATCGAGAATACTGAAATAGCAATGCTGGACTACAACATATACAAAACAGATAAAGTGGCTAGACGAGGGGGAGGGTATTATATCTACATGTAAAACACATACACATGTGAGGTGAAGGCAAGCAAATCAAACAGCACCGTCGAAATTATTATTTTAGAAGTAAAAGAACTGAATCTAACCATTATGGACGTCTACAGACCACCAAACACCACAAAAAGTTAATTCCAATTTGCTACAAATGAAATAAAAAACATGTTAAAATTACTTGAAACTCCAGCAACAAATATTCTAATTTGCGGAGATTTTAATTTTTCATTCATAACATGGAAGAAAAATGGCGAAGTCTTATATGTTGAGAAGTTTCATGGCAACATTACAAAAGATGATAGAACTCAAACAATAATGCTATTACTGTAGATATGATGGAACATTACGCACTTACCCAGGAAATCTGTGAAGCCACTAGAAAAGAGAACGTTTTGGATTTAATTTTGACAAATAACGAGATAATAATAAATAAAATGGTAACGCACACAAATTTCTCCGACCATAACCTAATCGATATACAATTGAAGTTAGCACCCAGAGGTCCGAAAACGCATCCCAGAGAGGCAGAAGAAATATTTGAAGGCTTGAACATAAATTCAAAGAAAATAGATTGGGAAAGTGTAAATAAAGATTTAAAGGAAGTAAATTGGGAATTACTACTTCAGGAGAAGACTCCAGAACTGAGGAACTAAGTTTTTAAGGCATTGAAAGCCACAAGGTTTTCTCTGCCCCAATCAGATATAGCAGAAAGATCAGGTGTCCCATCGTCGTCCCAGGCGAATCATGAAGCGACTGCTGTGAGGGCCGCTTTGAGAAGCGGGTGGAGAAGTGAAGAGTGGAATCATCAGCATACGAGTGAATAGGAAAGGAAGTGCGAATTAAAGGTCATTAATAAATAAAAGGAAAAGAGTGGGTAACAGGACAGAACCCTGAGGAACACCACTGTTAATAGCTTTAGGAGAAGAACAGTGGTCATCTACAACTGCTGCTATAGATCGGATCGGCCAGAAAGGAAATTAGAGATGAAGGCACAGATAGAAGGATAGAAACCGAAGGAGGGCAGTTTCGAAATTGAAGATTTGTACCAGACTCTATCAAAAGCTTTCGATATGTCTAGCGCAATAGCAAAAGTTTCACCGAAATCCCGAAAGGAGGATGACCAAGAGTCAGAGAGATTTGCAAGAAGATCGCCAGTAGAACGTCCCTTCCGGAATCCATACTGACGATCTGAAAGAAGATTGTGAGAAGAGAGGTGTTTAAGAATCTTCCTATTAAGGATAGATTCAAAAACTTTGGAAAGGCAAGAAATCAAAGCAATTGGATGATAGCTGGAGGGTTGAGAGCGGTCACCCTTCTTTGGAACAGGCTGAATGAAAGCGAATTTCCAGCAGGAAGGAAAAGCACCAGATGAGAGACAAAGACGAAGGAGTTTGCATAGGCAGGGTGCCAGCACAAAAGCACAGTTCTTAAGAACAAGATGAGGAACATCATCAGGACCTTACGCCTTCCTAGAGTTGAGCCCAGATCGGGCAGAAAAAACATCTTAAGAAGAGATTCTAATTTCAGACATAATAAAATCAGAGTGGGGAGGAGATGGAGGAACAGCACCGGAATCGTCCAGGGTTGAACTGTAAGCGAAAGTTTGAGGGAAGAGTTCAGCTTTGTCAGGAGAAGAGACGGCAACTGTGCCGTCGGAATGGAAAAGAGGAGGGAAAGAAAAGGAAGTAAAGTTGTTGAAGAGGTTCTTAGCTAGGTGCCAGAAAGAGCGAGAAGAATTAGAAGTGGATAGATTTTCACATTTTTGCCAGATGAAGAAGGAATTTTTGGCGAGTAGAAGAACACATTTTGCACGATTCCGGGCATAAATATAAGCTGAGTGAGAGTCAGGAGTTGGGTGGCGACGGTACCTTCTGAAAGCCTCCTCTCTATTGCCGATAGCACTAGAACAAGTAAAGTTAAACCAAGGTTTTTTTACATTAGTAGTAGGAATAGACTATGGAATGTACGCCTCCATGCCCGAGAGAATCACCTCTGTGATGCATTCTGCACACTCAGAAGAGCTCCGGCTACGGAAGCAGTAATCATTCCATGGGAAATCACAGAAGTACTGCCTAAGGGCCTCCCAATCAGCGGCGCCGAAGTGCCAAAGGCGCCTCCTTCAAACAAGCAATGTAAATATTTCGTAAGTTTAGTGCAGTTACAGAAAACTAAAACATTTCTAGAAAGTTGCGGCTCAGAAGTGCCTTTGTTGGAGTTTTAGTTGCTATAGGAATTGGCAAGTGAGATGGAAGTTCCGTAAAATTTTCCTCCAAAGTAACTTTGTTAGATCTCTGCTGAAGAAACAAAGGGTTATATACGAGTTTAATGACGTCATACAAGATCCCAAAGCAAGTTTTAAGATAAATTTTCTCCGCATTTTTTTATGCAGCAATTCATTTGGTCGTGGAAACATTCTCTTATTAACGATACTTCTCGTTTTGGTCTTCTTTATAACAGCTAATATTCCAGAAATGTCAACGAAAGACCTTAAAAACAATGTTACAACCTTCAGCGAGCCATGGCATGACAGAAGTCTTCAGATATCAAATGTTTTGAAGCTAAATGATGACTTACTAGTTCTTGGCAGGCGAACCGGAGGAAAACCTATTACCTTACATCATACATGCACTACACTACACTGTATGGAGTTATTTTAGGAAAATGAACTTGACTGTTTCCAAACGTATACTGTAGCTCTCCGGATTCTCCTGACATTGCGATAAATTTTACTGAACGTATTTTATTTTCTTTCAAATTAAAGCTGATTAAAAACTACTTCCGTTCAGATTAACAAACTCGATTATTGGTCTCTCAACATGTCGACTGAACATCATCCAACGAAAAATTGATGTAAAAACAAAGCATATACACGTTTCCTGAGTTAAAAGCGGGAAAACAAAGTTTTAAAATGATGACATTGAGATTAGTAGGTGAAAACGCTGTCACTGAGCCGAGATTGCGCGTATGAAAGGGGTTGGCATCCTTGACTTTTGCCGACACTAACTACTTTTATCCTTTCAGCTGGCCCTGACACGATCGGTTTTCAATAAGAGAATATGCAGTATTAATTCGTATTAAAAGCCAGTACGATTTGATTTATGTACATTAGGTGGCTCGATATTTCGTTTGACTCTCTTCAACCACGAAAGGTTATTGAAACGAACAGTAATCATCACCAGCTGAGAAAAACAAGATCCCATCGTTTGCGGGAAGGTACGAACAGCAGATTCATCACACTTCCCTGCCCGTATTGCTTGGACACGCATTACATCAGTCTTTGCTGAGTTTTACGGCCATGCACTTCAAAGTAATCAATCGGTACTCTAGCTTAATCCCGCTTACAGAACTATTAAGTTTTCAGTTTTCTATCGAAATCGTAAAACGATTATTTTTTCCTGGTGAATACCAACTTTCATTTGCTTCTATATTAAATGTTGTGCGCTTGATACTTATCTAGTATAGACACTTCCTCCAAATTATTTTACAACGTTTTGCTTAGCAAAGGAAAGTAATTCCCACCTTTAACATTTTCCAAATTTTCCATTCCTTCATTATTCTTTCAGATTAAAAAAGGAAAATCTTTCTTTGGTGAACATATTAAGGGTGAACCGAACGTTCACTAAATGTCCAAACTGCACTCTTTAAAGCCGTTTATGTATGCCATCTCTCTTACTTAAACTACTACGGACACTACGCATAACAATGTACTGTAGATATTGGCATACTTTCTTCGATGTTCCATTTCAGTTATTCAATGGTGCGTGGCCGCACATGCACATGCATAAAAATATATATTTATATTTCTTGAAATAACTGGAGCTAATCTGTGGTGCAAACGAAATCCTCTTCTACAAAATTGTTGTGTTCACTCTTTCGTTAACACTAGAAGATGAAACTCCGACGTAGTGACTGGCCAAACAAATTTTCCTTACAGTGAGCAACTGCCCTCTACGAAGAACCTCGTGATTCAACTGCAGTACTCAAAATTTTATAAGTGTATTTTATATTAACGTTCGAGGTTTAAGATTTAAATTTGTTGAACTATTAAATATTGTCCTTGACCGAAAACTTGAGGTTGTTATAATTACTGAATCCTGGTTAAATACGGAGAGTAGAGATTTTCTCGGAGAATATTATATTCCTGGTTATGAGATATTTAACAATGATAGAAGACTATACATTCAATCACACTTAAAACCATAATTTAAAAATGTTCAGAAATTAATAATATAGATGCGACGTTTCTTGAAATCAAACACAACTCACGAAAGAAATTGATTATAGATTTAGATATAGGCCTACCTCTCGGATTGTCGATAATGATAATAGACTTTAGGAACTAATTTTTTATGTAAGTAGCGAACATGATGCGATAATTATGGGGGATCTTACTGTAATTTAGCTTGCAGGGAGTGGGGTTGCCCTTTACAGTCTAATTCCGGTCGTCGACTGTACGAAGGTTTGCTCAAAAGTCCACTTTTTCAAATGGTCAAGGAACCCACTGGAGCAGTGGTCGGGGAACAGGGGTAAATTACCCCAAATGGGGTAAATTTAAACATTTTGGGGGTAATGCGTGCGGTATGAGAGACACCATATGCAACAATTTTAAGAGCAATTGGCTTGTTTTTGTTTACTTTGAAGTCTGGGGGTAATTTCATTTTACTCAAATAGATTTTTGGGTAATACCCAAAAAAGTTCCCCGACCCATGCACTAGAAAATGCAATATTCTAGATTTAGTTTTAAGTACAGACCTAGATTTAATTGATAATATTTCTGTAGGAGGCTACTTCTCCACCACTGATCATAAGCAAATAACGTTTGAAATTAAAGTTAATGTTCATAATTCGGAGAGTCTGGAATACGTTTTGGATTTTAAAAGATAAATTTCATGATATGAAGCTGCAACTTTCGACTCATAATTGGAATGAGGCTCTATCGCGCGATGATATTAACGGCAATGGATTTCTTTCTTTAATTATTTTAAACGTTTAGAATAGAGTAATATCCCATTACGTAAAAAGAGACTGGCGAAGTCTGTTGAAAACGAAATGGTGGAATACTGAAATTAAAAGTAGCTTAACGCTAAAAAGGAACGCGTATTTTAAATTTAAAGAATCAAATAATTTGTCCGATGAAAATGCTTACAAGCTATTGAGAAGGCGAAGCAAAGAACTTATTAGAAAAAATAAGTGCAACTATGAGCTTTAGATAGTGAACCCAATTAAATCAAATCTGAAAGAATTCTATAATTATGTTTGGAGTAAAAAAGTAGCTTCGCAGCCTATTAGTCCACTCAAGGCGAAAACAAAGAATGAATTTACGATGACTTACAAATGAAGGAAGTTTTAAATAAATTCTCTTCCGTATTTACTAACGAAAATATGAACAACATTCCCGTTATCGTAATCATGCTCATTGTTAATCATTTAAAGCTTCACGATTTTACTATTAGTGAAATTGAAGTACTCTCGGCCATAATTAAAATTAATTCTAATAAAACTCCAGGTCCAGATAGATTCTAATCTAGGGTACTTAACCCTCATCAATCGGGAGTCGTGGGGTCAAAACACTGAAAGAGATGATATTATTTCGTTAAAAATTCTTAAATATAAAATACACTGTTTCATTTATATGATTGTTTCATTACAGATTGTTTATAGTACGATTTTGTAAGGTTTTACGCCGGGGTCATATGACCACAGGAGTGGAAAGAGTACCAAAACGAGTACCAGTACGATTAAGAGTACCGTATTTTTTGAGTGGTCGAGTACGGTCTTTTTATTGTTCGAGTACGAGTACGCGTGTAAGAGTGTGGTTTCAAACTTTAACTGGTGCTTGGCTACAAGCACTTTGACGAAGCACTTTAACCAAAGCACTCTAGCCAAGCACTTTAACTGGTGCTTGGCTACAAGTTGTAGCCAAGCACCAGTTAAAGTTTGAAACCACACTCTTACACGCGTACTCGTACTCGAGCACTAAAAAATTGTACTCGACCACTCAAAAAATACGGTACTCTTAATCGTACTGGTGCTCGTTTTGGTACTCTTTCCACCTCTAGTTCCAACAACATAAGTAAATTGAAGATTCCTGACGAGAGTTAAAGAAATGAACTGCATGATATTCTCTCCTCTTACATACAGTATATAGGCTGACCATATTTCCTTGAGACAAAAACGGGACATTGGGATGGCAAAAAAGGGACGGGGGTTATGTAATATTCTGTATTCATGAAAAAGTAAGTACATAAACCGGGACAAAATTGACATTTTTATTAAAACGACGGGACGGCCAGGAAATATAAAAAAAACGGTACTGTCCCGTTCAAAACGGTACGTATGGTCAGCCTAAACTGTATATATTTAATAAATCGTTACAGTCTGGAGAAGTTCCGTTAGATTGAAAACTTGCAAACATTACGCCAATATTTAAAAAAGGAGACGAATCGCTTTCGGGAAATTATCCTCCTATTAGTCTGACTTCAGTAGTTAGTAAGCTTATGGAGACGATCGTTCGGGATAAAATAGTTAATCACTTAGAAATAAATAATATAATTGAAAATTCTCAACATGGCTTTGACGTAATCGTTCTTGTCTTACTAATCTGCTCGATTTCTTTAATGATATTGTAAATATTGTATACATGACGAGAGTAAAAGAGTAGATGTTATATATTTCGATTTTCAGAAGGTGTTTGATAAAGTGCCCCATAGGAGATTATTAGCTAAACTTCAGTCTCACGGAATTGATGGTAATGTTCTCAAATGGATCGAAAATTGGCTTCATGGACGTAAACAAAGAGTGGTTATTAATGGCAAAGCGTCAAACTGGAGAAATGTAACTAGCGGCATGCCTCAGGGATCAATTCTTGGACCAGTTCTTTTTTATTATTCATATCATTGACATCGAAATAGGAATTAAGAGTATAATTTCAAAATTTGCGAATGATACCAAACTAGAGGGACGAACAAAATCAACGGTAGAACGTTTGCAGATTCAAAAACATATTAATAAGTTACTCGAATGGACAGAAATTTGGCAAATGAACTTTAATACAGATAAATATAAAACAGTGCATATCGGTAGAAACAATATTAAAGAAATGTATTCTATTCACGACAAGACACTAACGAGTGTTACGGAAGAGAATGATTTAGATATTATTGTTGCCGACACTCTTAAACGGAGTAAGCGGTTAGAAAAGCAAATAAAATCTTAGGATTTATTGGTAGATCATTTGAATTTAAGTCGGAGAAAACAGTGCTAACATTATATAATTCCTTAGTACGCCCTCACTTGGAATACTACGTTCCGTTCTGCTCCCCATATTTACGACCAGTGGTGTAGTCGTAATTTCTTCAGTGGGGTAACGCAACAACAACTTTTCTTATATAGCGTTTCTATAAAATTCTACAGCGTTTTTACATTTTATGTACATTCCCCAAAAACACGTTGAAATTGAAGGGGTTAGGAAAGAAATATAGTTAGAAAGAGTATCTACATATTACAAAAATGTTCAGTAGAAACAGCAAAAAATATAAAAAATATAAAGTAAAATAAAACCAGTAGGGTAATGCTAAAAGTAAAATAAAACCAGTGGGGTAACGCCGTTACCTTGTGTTACCCCCGGACTACACCACTGTTTACGACAGGACATAGACATAATGGAGAGTGCAGCGACGGGCTACTAAGATGATTCTTAGATTTAGAAACAAATCGTTCGCTGCCCGTTTAGAAATGTTAAATTTATTCTCACTCGTAAAAAGGCATATATTCAAGGAGATTTAACCTCGGTGTTTAAAATAATTAAAGGTTTTGATAATGTTGACGCCGAAAAATATATCATCTTCAAAAATGCAGATAAAACTCGCGGTAATGGTCGCAAATTAGTGGATAAACATTTTAATTCTAATAAAGCTAAACATTTTTTCTTCAATCGTATAGTTAATTTGAGGAATGGATTGCCAGCCAGAGTAGTTCATAGTAATTCGGTCTAATACTTTTATTGCCTTAAACCCAAATTAGCATTTGTTAGCGAGTAAAAATATTGTAGAATTTCCAATCGGATTCCCTCCTCTTTACTCGAAAATTTCCACTTTATCTTTACATTTCCTTACGTCTTTTCAACCTAACCTTCTTCATTAGACAACCTCGTAGGGATCAGCCGGTCTGTTGCTGTTTGGTGTCCTCTGTATTCCTTTGTAATAAATGGGCGGGGAAGTGGGAGACTGACAGAATTTGATTATACGATTATAAAAGATTTTTCTTGTTTCAGCCTCCCTCTGCAGCACTTGTCGTCTTCCTGACACCGCGTTTGCGGCCTTCTTCTGGTTAGGGTACTTCAACTCGTGCATGAATCCGTTCATTTACGCCTCCACCTCGAGGGACTTCAAAAGGGCGTTCCAGCGCATTCTCTGCCACCGAAGATGGTTCAGGAAGAAACCGTTTCTCACTCCCACCTTTTCCTATACCTCGTCTTTCAGGAAGTCTGATACAGGATTCGGGGGTCTCCTCGTCAATGCCATTCCCCTTTCCGAGCCCTGCGACAGGACGTGGGGCTCGTCAGGTAGAACGTCTCCACATTCCAGTAGGTCCTGCAGCTGCGAGTTAGAGATCAAAGAAATCAGCATCACCAATTAAACGAAATCGCTCTATTTTAAAAAAGCTCAAGTTCACACGACTTCCAATTTAACCATTATATCAACTTCTTCATCTTAAAAGGAAAGGTCTAAATTTATATCTGACATCAAATCATGTTATAATGACTAAATAACATTACTAGCGTAGAGGATACTCCAAAAAATAGCCTCAAATTTTAAATAGAGATGTGAAAAAATATAAAATACATACAAATTAGAGAGAGAAAAAATATTTTTTATAAAGAAATATACTCTAAAATTCTTTTTGGTATAAAACATCTTTTAGAAATTTTATAAAAAGTTCAACTTTAAATTCAGATTATAGAAGAGAAGTGCAATTAGTAAATTTTAGGATGTAATTCAACGTAACGTAACGTATCAATCAATTCCTTGAATATTTTGCTATACAGTAAACCCTCGTCCAACGCGTGTTTGTCCAGCGCGAATTTGCTTATACACGGAAAAATAAATGCGAACAATTATTTGCCAAAAGCGGAAAATTTGATTATACGCTGTCCACCAAACACGCCCGAACACAGTAGTACGGTACGCGTGCCAATGCGCGCTCTAGTGTTTTCTCCTACATTCTCCAACACTCCCGCATCACCTTTTGTCTCAGTCTCGCTACCTCGTTAAGTTCAGTGAAGTTGTGTTGGATTGTTTTTGTCGTATTTTGCCATTGTTTTGCTATTACCCTTAGACAGCAGTATGGCACCAAAATGTAAAGCATCCGCAAGTGATAATGAAGAAAAGAAAGGCCATAAGGTTATGACTAGGGCAGTCAAAAGTTGACCGAAAAAATTAAGAAAGTTGACCTTACGAATTGAAAAAATTGACTTATAAAGTTGCCTTTACTTTCAATAATAAAACGATACTTTAATTACTTATTCTTGCTCTTCTACATCAGTTGACCGATTGTGGTAAATTATGAAGTATTTGCCGACATTTTCTGGCAAAAAATTGCGATCCTTACTTAATAATTTATTAAGCATGGAGAAAGATCTCTCTACAGCGGCAGTTGTTGGTTGACATTGCAAAAGCTGACCATAAACTGTTGGTGAGATTTCAGGTCTACTGAGGTTAATTATTTCACAAATACCATTTGTCTTGAGTCTTGTTTCAATGTATTGTTTGACTGAACACATATCTTCGCCAAGGTTGATAGAAGAAATGGTTTCGTATGCCAATTTTTAGTTATTTTAATTATTTATTCCAAAAAATTGACTTTATTTACCTCATTGCTATTTTTTGACCTAACAGGTAAAAGTTGACTTTTGGTTGACCTATTAACTTTGGTAATATACCCCCTACAGGTGTTTTTATTGCATTTTCAGTCGTTTCAGCGAAAAGTGCCCCATAGGAAACAATTTGACTTTATTGACTTTTGACCGCCCTAGTTATGACATTAGCCGAAAAAATAAAGATTCTAGATAAGTTGCGTGGTGGTATGAGCATAACATCATTTGGCCGCGAGTATCACGTGAATGAGTCTACCATACGCACCATCCGAAAGAATGAAGAAAAGATACGTGCTATTTTCATTTAATATATTTTTATTTATCATATGTAAATATCATTATGTTTATGATTTTATTATGTTCTTATTTCATATACAATATAGGTAGGCAAATTCATTTATGTGTGAATAAAAAATCTACGTATCTAAGTATTAATGGGAGACTTTACGAGGCCGCGTTCACGTATCCCATTAATCCCATAAGGTATTAAATTTGTCCAACGCGGATTTACCTAACGCGCCGTTCTCGAGGAACCTAACCCCCGCGTTGGACGAGGGTTTACTGTATTTAAAATATCACAGAAAGGACTCGTTTACATATCAAATATAAAGATTAAGAAAACAAAATTTATTAGAGTATCTAAATATGGAATAAAAATTTGCTTACGATAAACTATTTTTTCAATTTAACAAAACATTTTTCTCCGTGTAATGTAGCGTTTTTGGCACAATTAATGTATGTAAAATGATTTCCTTTCAATTTAAGAAAGTTTTGACAAATATTAATATATTCCCGGAAGAGAGATTCACTGATCAAATTAAATGTTTACATTATGTTTATATACAGATAAAAATATGTCTACGACTCATTGGATTAAAGCCGACATTTTTATAATTTGTTCAAAGAACGGGTTAGGTAATTCGTGTATTCATTAATATTTGTAGTTTCAAAATAATTTTGTACAGTAGATTTTATATATATATATATATATATATATATATAAGCAGTAGTGTAAACTCAAAGTTTGAGTTTGTGTCCAAGGAGAAAGGCTATCAATTATTTATTGTTCTGTGTACTGCTTCTCATTCTGTTAATCTGTGATCTGTGTTAATTTAAGGTTCCTCATAAGTAGATGTTGAATTTAACCTTCCTGTCCAAAAAGGTGCCCATAAATTCTACATGTTCAGACTTCAATTGCATGGAATCATGCATTCAGTATATATATATATATATATATATATATATATATATATATATATATATATATATACAGGGTGGGCGGAAAGTAGCTCCCTATTTTGGATTGGTAAAACAATACGTATATTATTCATTTATTTCAGAAAAAATAATATGAAAAGGTAGGCATACATGGTAGGTTTTCTCTAAAATTCAATGTGGGCTCCAACTCTTTCCACCAGCTTCTGGAGCCGCCCAGGAATGGCGTCCACTGACTTTAGCAGGAACTCCGGCGGGATGGAGGACATGACTTCCCGAATTCGGTCCTCCAGTTCTTCCAATGTCCTCGGTTTGGTGCGGTAGACTTCTTCCTTTACCCACCCCCAAAGAAAGAAGTCGCACGGTTACCGCTGAAAAACGGCAGAATCGGTTCAGTGTAACGGTGTGGTGTGGTATGACCTCAGATCAGGTTGTGGGCCCGTTCCTTCTGCGCAACACCATGAATGCTGAGCGGTACCTTGCTATGTTGCGAAACGAGGTCTGGCCGGTTGTCAGCACATGGGAGAACATCGACGATCTGATATTTATGCAAGATGGCGCCCCTCCGCACTTCGCTCTTGTTGTCCGTGAGTGGCTGGATGCCCTCTTCCCTGGGCGTTGGATGGGTCGTCGTGGTCCACATCAATGGCCAGCCAGGAGCCCCGACTTGACACCGTGCGACTTCTTTCTTTGGGGTGGGTAAAGGAAGAAGTCTACCGCACCAAACCGAGGACATTGGAAGAACTGGAGGACCGAATTCGGGAAGTCATGTCCTCCATCCCGCCGGAGTTCCTGCTAAAGTCAGTGGACGCCATTCCTGGGCGGCTCCAGAAGCTGGTGGAAAGAGTTGGAGCCCACATTGAATTTTAGAGAAAACCTACCATGTATGCCTACCTTTTCATATTATTTCTTCTGAAATAAATGGATAATATACGTATTTTTTTACCAATCCAAAATAGGGAGCTACTTTCCGCCCACCCTGTATATATATATATATATATATATATATATATAATATATATATATATATTATATTATATATAATTAATATATTTTTCATTGCAGGTACAAAATATTTGATTGTATTTAACTGTCGTAAACTGAGTGTATAATTAATTACATTTTATATATTTCAATTTAAAGCAAACAAATTGTGAGCTATTTATATATCAGTTATACCACGCATTATTCATGAAATAACAAATTTCTTTTAGCGCAAACTGAAAAAGAAGAAATGAAGCAGTATTACTGTAATATCGCTACTGTATTTATGAGATTTCTTGAGCATAAATACATTCAGTATTATATATATATATATATATGGTGGCACAAAAGTCTGTTGCCCCGACGCATTCTAAACCTATGCGTCGGGGCAACAGTTTTTTGGCCCACCCTGTATATATATATACGGCGGCGCAAACTACTTGGTCAGTTTCGTATTATTTACATCTTTGTCATAAAAATGTTTAAGTGTGGTTTGAACGTTTGTAAAGGTTGTCCCAGAAGTCTCGGAGGGGTTTTATTTGGTTAGAACTTTCTTGTTTGGGGATCAAATAAAAAAGGTTTGTAACATTTGAAAATATTTTATTGCGATTTTAATTACAAACTTAATATCTGGTGAAAATTTTAATTTTCATTGCGTAAATCTAAAATCGCATTAGCGTACGTTATCCGACTCTGATGATCTTGTGGTTTAATTTCTTGAGAAATTTGAATTTTGTACGGGTAATGATTGATATCGTCTCTTAAAATTCGATGTAAGGAACTTCTTGAAATGTTTAATTCCTGGCTGTATCGTCGGACTGATGTAGATTTTCCTCAACGCTTTCACGAACCATCTCAACCAGAGTTGGACTTAGTGAGGACGCCCAGTCCGTGGTTCGTCTCCCTGACCCTTTCTCACACGAAATTTAGCGACGTACCGTCGAATAGCTCGATCAGAAGGAGCAGAACGCGTGTTGAATTTTAATCGAAAAGCTCTTTGAGCGGCAACGATGGAAGAGTTGTTTGTCAAATAAAGTTCCACAATAGCCACTTTTTGTTGCAGGATTCCATTTACATTAATCGCAGCAAAGGTACTTTAATTGAAAAAGAAAAAGAAATAAATTAATCCAAAAAGAAAAAATTATAACCAAATAAAATCCCTTCAAGACTTCTGGACACTCTATATAATAATGTAATTGGCTTCAAATTGTCATATTAGTTTTTACAAATATTCGCCTCAAAATACCCAAAATACAAGATATTAAAAAATTCTTAACTCCATGCCAAGAATTCTTCGCTGCCGCTACTGACCTACTATATGGAAAATCGTTTCTCTTTCCCTTTGCACTAGTAGTAGTAGTGCGTTGAGGTTCTGTTACTGGTCATGGTAAGGTTCAGTATGTCCACAATAAACTTTAACAACAGTTTGCTTATTATGTACACATAATACATAATACAACAGTAATTTTAGATTAATTTCTATGGAGCAATTATCCGATATTGTATTATTCAATTGTATTATGAAATTAATGATATTAAATGATAATAATCTATGTGTTTGCTATATGAAAAAATACTAACAATGATTAAATTACTCTTGTCTGTATGTTTCAGTTCTGACATGGGAAGAACATTACAAATATCTTTTGCATTTCACTTAACCTTAGTAAGAATTCACTCATTGAATTCCCGTTCAACCGACATCCATTTTTTTTTTTTGTGGTATAGAACGCATTTCTTATCTCAGTGTTTACCAACCAGAATGCCGAATTCCTCTTGAAGGGTTGTGAAATTTCAGGAAAATAATAAAAATAAGTAATATAAAGTTCAAAAGTTGCTGAAACTATGGAAATCTCAAATGAAACTTCGAGGTGCTGGATGTTGAACAGCGGGAGGCGAAAATCTTCCGGAATACCATGAAAGAAGAAACGATGACATTTGCGGGGAGGGTGCTTTAAGCGACAAAGGTTTGGTAACTACTGCCGCATCGGGTCAAATACAAATAACATTTGTATTTGAAATTATATATATATATATATATTGGCGCTCATAAGTATTCGTACAGAGAAATATTTCAGTTACATATATCCGTCCTTTTCTTTTGTACCATGTACAGAATAGTTATGAAAAGTTAACCGTTCGTTTGGAAAATTTTAACAAAAATAAGAAAAATTAATTTAACTCCAACATATAATGTAAAACATCAAACAATTTGAAGAAAATTAAAAAGTTAAAATGCAAAAATTTTCGTACATTTATTTAAAAAATTATTTAATACTTTGTTTGTCCACCTTTTGCTTGAATTACTTTAATGATTCGTTTTGGGTATTTTTCTACGAGGTTTCGACATCTCTTACTAGAAATTTTAGCTCATTCTTCTAAAGAAAATTATTCCAGTTTATTCAGATTCGAAGGGTTTCGCTTGCCGGGAGTTTCTACGAATTCAAGCAGCCCGTCATCAATCCTAAGGCTGACACGACTTTAGGCAGTGAACGAGGCTGAGGCAGTCGATCCTTCCCATAGTGCCTCCTCCCAGTAGCTCCGATGACACTGTCACCTTATAATGTTTAATTTTTTCACAGGATATGTATTACATAAGAGTACATACTGTACATATTAATTTTACAGGTACAATAGGGTTTAATAAATAAAATAAAAATTAATGTCAAATATTTTGTATTTAAAATTTGTTCTAGAGTAAATTTTTTTGTTGGAACCGATCCCTATTTTTCCTACAAGTTATTGTATTTGCCATACGCGTTTTTACCTTACGCGGCGTTTTCCAGGAACACATCCCCCGCGTAAAGCGAGGGGGCTACTGTATTTGATTTTCGCTAAGCATACCGTTGCTCGTTGTTTCCAAATAATTCAATAATTCCAGACTACGATTCCATCATTTTGATAATACTTGGCGTATTTTAAACGAACTACTCTGTGCTCTTTTCGTAGCGGAGGGTTTCTTCGTGCAACTCTTTCATGCAGATCATTCTTTCTCAATGTACGACATTAAGACCATATATAGTCTTAATGTTTAATAAATATCACCTGCAGTCACTCGTGGATTCGCAGAAGCCATTCTTTCAATCCGTCTAACTGTACGTTCTGAAATCTTGCAAGGTCGTCTACACCTTGGTAGAGTTTTGATTGTTCCAAAGCCCTTTCATTTCTTTATAACTACAGCAACGGTCATAAATGGAACTCGAAATTCTTCTCCTACAGTATCTTCCTATAACTCTTTCCAGACTCGTGTGGAGCAGTAACAGATTTCTTAAGATCTGTAGATAGCTCTTTACCACGACGATCCCATTGCTTAGTAATGGCTTGTACAGTCATCCGTCTTCCATAAAGATTCAAAGAGAAAATTCTAGAATTCTGAATTGCCAACAGTCTCTAATTAACAAACAGCCAACTGATAAAATTTTTGAATTCTTCAAGCCTTAGGTGGATACACAAAGTATTAAGTCATTTTTCAAGTAACGAAAACTTTTGCATTTTAACATTTTTTATTTTCTTCAAATTTCTTCATGTTTTACTACACTGTATGTTGGAGTTCAACTAATTTTTTTAACTTTTTCTAAATGAACGATAAGCTTCTCATAACTATCCTACGTATGGTACAAAAGATAAGGACGAATATAACTAAAATATTTTTCTGTACGAATACTTATGAGTGCCACTGTGTATATATAACCTTGGTTGGTTAACCTTGGTTTTTCTTCCGCCTGAATTGTTCATTCTTATGACGGTCAAGCTTGTCACTCCATCTTAGACACACAGCTTAACGTGGAATCCGCACTACGCCGCACCAGCAGCCCGGCGTCTTAACCACTAGGCTACCCAGGGTACTCATTTATCTACCAACCAATTTTTTTATTGTGTGGAAGGATGAACAGCTGGGTTTTGCTGCGTGCCGGCTGCCGTTACCGGGTCTCGATCCCGAGACCGATGGATTCGTAGTCAGTGACGCTAACCACTACACCACCGAGGCGCATTATATATACGAATATATATAATATATATATATATATATTATATATATACACCGGGTGTCCGAGAATTATCTGTACAATTTTTGGCTGTTATTAATATCAACCATGAAGTGTAGAAATTCCAGTGTTGTCCCATTTTACAGAGAATCTCATTAAGTTTTTTCTGATACCACGTTTTGACAAGTTTTTTAGAAATGTACGCGGGTGACAGACATTGATGATTTAAAAGCAAGAATCACAGCTGCTATTGAGCGAATTGATGTGGATATGCTGCAGCGTACATGGCAACATTTGGAGTATCGATTGGATGTTTTACGAATCACTAATGGTGCACATATCGAATGTTTGTAACAACGTTACTTTAATAAAAGAACTATTGAAAATACAGATTCTAAATAATCTTGTTTAAGAATTTTACGTGTGTTATCAAGAATTTTATTAAAAGATGAAATTGTACAGATAATGTTCGGACACACTGGAATTTCTAAAAAACTTGTCAAAACTTGGTATCAGAAAAAATTTAATGAGATTCTCTGTAAAATGGGACAACACTGGAATTTCTACACTTCATGGTTGACTTTTAATAACAGCCAAAAATTGTACAGATAATTCTCGGACACCCTGTATATATATATATATATATATGATGAATAAAACCACGAAGGAAAGGAAACACAGAATGGTGCTCAAGCGCTTTCGTCTAATGACATCCTCAGGAACACTGAAGTACATAAAGAGTTACAGCTTATATATAGGTTACAGAAAAAAAAAAATATATGTATATATATATATATATATATATACAGTATGTATATATACAATAAACGGAGAAATAAAAATTAGAATTAAAAATTAAAAATTAAACATTAAAGGAATGTGGGAGGAGCATACAAATTTGTAAGGAAAAACTTTCGATTTTTAGCACAAGATCAAATGAATTGTTTCCAACCAATGTTATGGAATCTTGTCTCAACAAGGCAAAACGAACTTTCTATCGTGTGAATAATAACATTCGTATTTTGTCAAAAAATATTTTAGTAACGTCCATTTTTCCAGGGTTTTTTAGGCATTGCTAATGTACTTAAACATATGAAAATATTAATGTAGTATTTTCATATAACAATATTGTGAAAAATATCATAGTAAAAAATAGCCCTACCAATAATTCAGGCATTATCTATAAAATTGGCTGTAAACAATGTGATTCCTTTTACATAGGTCAGACGGGAAAGGATTTGCACACACGTATAAAACAGCATCAATATTCCATTAGAACAGGACAGTCGTCCAGTGCCCTTTTTGTCCATTTGTCAGAGTTATCCCACTCTATTGATTGGAATAATGCTTCAGTTTTATTTCACTCTAGCAACATTGTTAATAGAAATATTCTTGAGTCTGCCATTATCCAACTTACAAATAACTTCAACATAAGCAAAGGTCTTTTTCAATTCGAGTGTTGTTTTGAATTCCTTCAGAACAGATTTAGATAAGAAGGGTAGAACGCTAAATCTTTGGTAAACTTGTATGCTACTCTAATAACTTTTATTTTTCAATTTATTTTTATATACATCGAACCTTAAACAAGAAGGGCAGAGTGCTAAAACCCGGGCAGATTTCCAGTATAAATTTGTATATTTTTTTTTAACATTGGTTAGAAACAATTCATTTGATCTTGTGCTAAAAATCGATAGTTTTTCCTTACAGATTTGTATGCTCCTCCCACATTCCTTTAATGTTTAATTTTTAATTTTTAATTCTAATTTTTATTTCTCCGTGTGTGTATATATATATATATACTTTTTTTTCTGTAACCTATATATAGGCTGTAACTCTTTATGTACTTCAGTGTTCCTGAGGATGTCATTAGACGAAAGCGCTTGAGCACCATTCTGTGTTTCCTTTCCTTCGTGGTTTTATTCATCATAAATATTTTTCACGTGTTACTTTCGTGAAATAATTTTCATATATATATATATTATGATGAATAAAACCACGAAGGAAGGGAACACAAAATGGTGCTCAAGCGCTTTCGTCTAATGACATCCTCAGGAACACTGAAGTACATAAAAAGGTTAAGCCTATATATAGGTTACAGAAAGAAAAAAAGAAAAATAAATAACATACATACACACACACATATATATATATAATATATATATATACATACATATCTATATATACAAATACATACATACATACATACATACATATATATACAATAAACAGAGAAGTAAAAATAAAAAATTAAAAATTAAAACCTTAAAGGATTACCAGTGAGGCGTACAGATTTGTAAGGAAAAATATCGATTTTTAGCACAAGATCAAATGGATTATAAAAATACAAATTTATACTGGAACTCTGCCCGGGTTTTAACACACTGCTGCCTATGGTCAGGTTTCGATATATATAAAAAAATAAAATGCAAATTAAAAGTTAATAAAGTAGAAGACAAGTTTACCAAAGATTTAATGTTTTACCCTTCTTATCTAAATCTGTTTTAAAGGAATTCAAAATAACAGGATCGAGTTGAAAAGACCTTTGCTTATGTTGAAGTTATTTGAAAGTTGGATAATGGCAGACTCAAGAATATTTCTATTAACAATGTTGCTTGAATGGAATAAAACTGAAGCATTATTCCAATCAATACAGTGGGCTAACTCTGACAAATGGACAAAAAGGGCACTGGACAACTGTCCTGTTCTAACGGAATATTGATACTGTTTTATACGTGTGTGCAAATCCTTTCCCGTCTGACCTATGTAAAAGGAATCACATTGTTTACAACCAATTTTATAGATAATGCCTGAATTATTGGTAGGGCTATTTTTTACTATGATATTTTTCACAATATTGTTATATGAAAATACTACATTAATATCCAAAAGTTAAAGTACATTAGCAATGCCTAAAAAGCCCGGGAAAAATGGAAGTACTAAAATATTTGTTGACAAAGTACGAGTGTTAATATTGACACGATAGAAAGTTCGTTTTGCCTTGTTGAGACAAGATTCCATAAACGCAGATGGATAACACAAATCACTTCCAATACCGTTGATTTTTTCCAATTCGGCATCGATGTATTCCGGACTGGCGATCCTAAGGGCGCGGAGAAACATTGATGAAAATATGGCCTTCTTAGTGGGGGTATCATGTCCCGAGTAAAAGTAGTATTTTCATATAACAATATTGTGAAAAATATCATAGTAAAAAATAGCCCTACCAATAATTCAGGCATTATCTATAAAATTGGTTGTAAACAATGTGATTCCTTTTACATAGGTCAGACGGGAAAGGATTTGCACACACGTATAAAACAGCATCAATATTCCGTTAGAACAGGACAGTTGTCCAGTGCCCTTTTTGTCCATTTGTCAGAGTTAGCCCACTGTATTGATTGGAATAATGCTTCAGTTTTATTCCATTCAAGCAACATTGTTAATAGAAATATTCTTGAGTCTGCCATTATCCAACTTTCAAATAACTTCAACATAAGCAAAGGTCTTTTTCAACTCGATCCTGTTATTTTGAATTCCTTTAAAACAGATTTAGATAAGAAGGGTAAAACATTAAATCTTTGGTAAACTTGTCTTCTACTTTATTAACTTTTAATTTGCATTTTATTTTTTTATATATATCGAAACCTGACCATAGGCAGCAGTGTGTTAAAACCCGGGCAGAGTTCCAGTATAAATTTGTATTTTTATAATCCATTTGATCTTGTGCTAAAAATCGATATTTTTCCTTACAAATCTGTACGCCTCACTGGTAATCCTTTAAGGTTTTAATTTTTAATTTTTATTTTACTTCTCTGTTTATTGTATATATATGTATGTATGTATGTATGTATGTATTTGTATATATAGATATGTATGTATATATATATATATATATATATATATATATGTGTGTGTGTATGTATGTTATTTATTTTTTCTTTTTTTCTTTCTGTAACCTATATATAGGCTTAACCTTTTTATGTACTTCAGTGTTCCTGAGGATGTCATTAGACGAAAGCGCTTGAGCACCATTTTGTGTTTCCTTTCCTTCGTGGTTTTATTCATCATAAATATTTTTCACGTGTTACTTTCGTGAAATAATTTTCATATATATATAATATATATATATATATATATAGAGAGAGAGAGAGAGGAGAGAGAGGAGAGTGCTTTTGAATTAATCAATGTTCATGTTATATAAAATATACAAAAAAGTATTCTCTTTAATTCAAAATGGATAAAAAGAGAATTACAGTATTATGGACAAGTTTCGTTAGTCATTTCCATTTGCAGAAAACTTCTGACGAGAAAAATCTTTTACTCATTTCCGAAATAATATCTGTGGAACGGGATTAGGTCAGGATCGATGAGGTGCACCTACAGACAGTTCGTCGTCACAAAAAGACATGACATGTTGTTATTGCGGATTGGGGATGGGAGTTCCTCAACTCGTCCGTCACGTTTCCTGCAACGTGCATTGAGAACATGTTTTGTTACTAACTTATTGGAAATGGTGATCGGTCAAGATTACGACATTATATTGATTGATAATAATCACTGAAAAAGGACCAGTGTAGCTTTAATAAAGAGTTCACCAATGCAAACGAAACACACAATTGGTTATATATTATAAACAGTTAAAAAAAAGCAAGTACGAAAAATTATATGAATGTACTATATATACACACTATCTTAACATTAACATATAGAAGTACATAGAGAAAAATAATTTCTTTAAAGTAACAAAACACATTTAGTTAACCACATTTTCTTCAGATAAAAAAGCTATCGTTAAAATACTCGTACAATAATTTCTTTAATTAGATATACTACAGTACATTCATTTTCTTGAGTAGTATGGGCGCAAAAATGTAGAGGGGTAATTGCTAGAAGGGGGAAAGAGTGCCAGTGCCAGAGTACCAAGAAGGGTGGAATGGCCAATTTGGCCATCCTCCCCAAAAAGTAGAATATTGAAAAGTTAAAAATTGAGTAACCTAACCTAACCTAAACTTGAATACAAGTATAGCAACCTAACCTAACCTAACAACAGTCAGATCTTTATAGTATAATAATTCGGCTATGCACCATCGGGAGTCGAACCCCCGACCTCAATGTGAGAACTAAATTACTTGTATATTTATGTATGGCGTCACACTGTAAACTTTAGCGGCCACTATTCAAATCTGTCTTTGGCATAGCAATGATATTACATCATTGGGAGGTGAACCCCCGACCTCAATCTTTATAGTACAATAATTCGGTTATAGGCCATATATATATATATATATATATATATATACACACTGTACATACATATTAAAATAAAATCAGCACGCTGTCCCGGTGCTACTCTGAATGACAGCGATACTAATAATAAGAAAAAATACATGTCGTTGAATGATCACGCCCGCTTGCTTCTCTGTACCCATCACCGACGGACACACGGGCGCCAACTCTTTATAAAAATAATACCGACACGCAAATATTAAATGAGATCAGAAGACAAAAATATGTAATTTTTTTAATACAAGAAAGAGGGGCCAAGGTAGGGTTGCCATATTTTTCAAATGCCTATGCGGGACAAAAAAAATTTCTGAGGTTTTTTTTTAAGACCAAATTTTTTTTCAAATTGAAACTAGATTTCTTCAACGGTTACAACAAAGAAAATTTAAATTTTTTTTTATTATAATAATATTTAACAGTTAAACATCGTGAATAAATTGAAATTATTATACATAATATTGAAATTCTAAATCAATTCATCCCTAAAAAATTTGCTTAAAAAATAATTTTTGCGGGACATTTTGAACGCGGGATTTTGACGCGGGATTTTGACGCGGGATTTTTGGATCAAATGCGGGACTGTCCCGTAAAATACAGGACGTCTGGCAACCCTAAGCCAAGGGCAAATGCCGCAAATTTAACGAATTTAATTTAATTTAACGAATAAACATTCACTCGGAGTATATTAAAATAAAATAATTTATTTCTCACCTAAATTAATGGTAACTTGGTACTGTAATAATGTTTAAGGGTGTGTGTCTATCCGCCATATATACAGGGTGTTATCAAATTATGTTTCACAAATTAGTATATATACTGAGGACGTGAAAGTGAACAAAAAAGTTCCTATGAACATAAATCAGCAATCGCTTCGTTTCCGAGATACATCGCTTTTTTGCCGAGGACGATCCAATTAAAATGAGCCATTAAAGTTTATCAAAGTTTATTTACAGCAAGTGTTCAAAATCCTCAGCGGTGGATTGGGCGGCATGGTTCTGTCGCTTGGCCACCCAGATCTCCGGACCTAAGGGAAACCATTTTGAGCACTTGCTGTAAATAAACTTTGATAAACTTTAAATGATTTTCATTTTAATTGGATCGTCCTCGGCAAAATAGCGATGTATCTCGGAAACGAAGCGATTGCCGATTAATGTTCATAGTTTATGAAACATAATTTGATATATATATATATATATATATATATATATATATATATATGTTAACCCCCCGTCTATGGCCTTGGTTGGTTCGAAGTCGATAGGGGGGTTCTGGTTAAGTGGCAGCAACGGATTTGTTACTCGCAGTAGTTTCTTCTATACTACTCTCCGAGTTCTCCTTATAGTGGATCGGAGGATTCTGTAGAGCTCTCTGAAGGTTCCCCGATTCTTCTTGTAACGTATCGGGAAATTTAATGACTAAGTTAAGTTCTCTGAAGAGAGCAAGGCTCGAAGGAGAGGATAAAGACAGATTTTTATTACTGTAATTTACTGCTAAAATGTACAGGTAGTGCTCAGCCTCTAAGTCTAATTCTGAATAATCATTTGAAAATTTAAATGGGCTTATATACCCAAATTTTGTGGATATCATTATTATTTAATGTTGACTGGTTAGTTTTAATTCTCTGTAGGCTGCATTATTTGTGTGCAATATTTGAAGATAAAGTAAATTTTTTAGCTGTGGCAACGTTTAAACAGATTAACAAGATATTTGAGGATGAAGCCATATTTTTATCTTAAACCGCATAATTTCAGATCTGATGTTATCATGATCTGCCGAGTTAACTAAAAATGGAAAATGAACTATGCATCTTTACATAAAATATGCATATGAGCAAAAATTAAAGGTTTAAGATTTACAATTAAACGTTTGGGCAAGACATGACCTCATCTTTTACAACAAAGAGAGAGTGTATACAAAAAATGAACTGGCAAAATTTAATCAGGATTCATTATTAAGCTAAATCAAAAAAATGATAAGGTAATTTAAAAAGAAACAAGTCACCAATTATTTAGCAAAAATAGAAGCAAATCAAAAATTTTATCCAAACTTGCACTAGGCGATTTTGGTCCTTATTTAAAAATGAATATATGAATGTACATATATATAAACATAAGTAGGTACTCCTTAAGTATGCGCTCTACCTCAAAAACTGCGATTTACGCAGCAAAATTTTACAGGAAATACATTTTTAGTCGTGATTTTTTTTATTATATTATATTTATGTTTTTGAAATTGTGAAATTATGACATTACATATTACAATAGTTAAATGCATAATTGATGCATAATTTCAGCTTATCAATTTAAGAGAAAATGTAACTAGCGATATACAGAACGAATGTCATTTAAAAAATCGGAGAACAAATCTTGCGAGTTTTTTCTCATTAATCTCCAGACCTAACCTAACCTAACCTAACCTAACCACCTGTACCTTTTCAATAACCATTTACCTACCTGTTAATCCTTCAATGCGCTGTGATACGGTTATTATCATGGGTAGATCGCATACTTAAGTCAAAAAAGTCCGGTAGAGCGCATATTTAAGGAGCACCCATAAGTATTATATGAATATAAATGTCGCGCGTGTGCGCGGGCCACCGCTGGCGACTTTTAGGATGAATGCACTTTGGACAATCCAACGAAGGTGGTCCTTGTTGGTTAAGCTCGGCCTTAGCCGTAGAGCATTCGAGTAACAATAAACAGTTTCTACCAAGTTTTTTCCTGAAGGGGTGAATGGAAGCACTTCAGTTCTCAATAGGAATTTTCGTTCACTCATATAATTTTTATTACACAAAGTATATATAGAAGGAGGCACTGATAATCAGAAGTTTACAGGGGGAGAGGTTTTACCTCTTGCAACAACAGCTCAAGCAGGAATTTAAAGTGAGGAGGCTCGACCTCCTCGGGCAAAAGCTATGGCAGGCAGGAATTTTTAACATGTCAACTGGTGACGAAGATAGGAATTTAAAGGGGAGGAGGTTCGACCTCCTTGGTCTAAGCCTCAGACAGGAATCTACAGGGGTAGAGGGTCGACCTCTTTTGACAATGGTTAAGACAGGAATTTAAAGCGAGGAGGGTCGTCCTCCTCGAGTAAGGGCTACAGTAGGAATTTAAAGTGAGGAAGGTGCAACCTCTTGT
This sequence comes from Bathynomus jamesi, assembly GCA_023014485.1. NCBI lineage: Eukaryota > Metazoa > Arthropoda > Malacostraca > Isopoda > Cirolanidae > Bathynomus > Bathynomus jamesi. The sequence goes on from JAJOZX010008549.1 coordinate 50,222, forward strand.
AACAATGGCTCAGGCAGGAATGATTTAGTTTACAATACAAGAAATAAATAAGTCTAAATTTTGGGGGAGTGCAGTTGAAGGTTAAGTTCCCACTTTAACTGGAGAGCTAAAGAATTCTGACATTAAGCATAATTTAAGCATAGAACAAAATTTAGAAAGATAAAAAAATTGACAAAAAGTACTAATTTTTGTAAAGTATACACTTTTGGATGGCGACATAATGTCGGGGTGCCGGCATGTACCGAGTACATTAAGTACATTAATTACATCATATTAAATTATTACAGTTAATTACAATTTTAACAAATTGTTAATTGACATATCTGATACTGAAATAATCTAAATAGGTGATACAATTTATATAATGAAGGAGAGTTCTCCGTTGTTCTATAATTTAAAGGTGATTAGCAACAATGTTATATATTTATAGTAAACAATAATTACGCCAAATTATGTCAAATATTATTAGAAAATGGTTGGTTATCAGAGTTTGAAAGTCTAATTAGCCAGCGATGAGGAAAGCGGAGAAAAATAAGGTATACTTTTCATTGGAAGTACACGGTCATTTATGATAACGTAATATATAAGTAATATAGAATTTGAATGACAGTTAGGTAGAAATAGTAAGTACAAGTAATGAGAACGTGGGTAACTATGTGACGTAAGCAGATAACGAACCAGTGGCCTGACATGGAAACAATACAGTATATTATAATAACATAACATAACGTTATAAATTGGTAGCAGAAGAAAGAGAGAAGATTTTGAATTCAGATGCTTGCTTTTGGCGACGTCATCGGAATTCGAAAATTCGTATCAACATTAACGAATATCTTGCGAGAGTGGAAATAATTAAAAGAAAAAGTAAAAAGAATACATGTGGACGTATTTACATGTACGTAACTATGTACATAATCATGATCATCAGGGGACATGTACGAATGCACAAAGTATTGTATACATATCGGTACGTAGCACAATAGGTTGTGTGCGTAATATAGACACGAGTAAACATGGACTGATAGGTTGATAGGGCATAAGTAGACAATAGGTAGATGGATGAATAAGTAATAAAATCAATAAAGGATAGCGGTCAAGAAAGGACATGGATGTATGAATGAATATGGGCCAATAATATTTATGCTGCATAACACCAGACAGGGCACAACATATAAATAATGACTTATAGAGAATGAAGTTTTTATTATTATTAAAGAATTTACCATACATTGAATGCGAGAGATATCCACATACTAAACACGTGATTCAATATTCAAGGTATGGAAAACGTGAAGAGAATTAAGTTACTTTATGACGTCATAGTTTATCAAATTATGCAATACGTTAATTCATAATTAATACGCCATAGTTATTTAGGTACTTGTAGGTTATTTCGGATCAAGTAAAGATAAGCACCCCAGCCTTCTTTAATTAGCCTTATAAGGCTAACTAACCGAAAATATCACGACCTAACCTAACCGATCGTTAAGTCAACTGTACGCCCTTGACGATTGGTTAGGTTAGGTCGTGATATTTTCGTTAGTTAGCCTTATAAGGCTAATTAAAGAAGGCTGGGGTGCTTATCTTACTTGATCCGTTATTTCTCCCCCACCAATTTTGACAGAATATTTTCGTTAAAACTAACGAAAATATCACGACTTAACCTAACCAATTATCAAGGGCGTACAGTTGATCTATTAGTAAATAGTAAATACTATTCCAGAAACAAACAATGTTATAATTAATAATAGATCAACTGTACGCCCTTGATAATTGGTTAGGTTAAGTCGTGATATTTTCGTTAGTTTTAACGAAAATATTCTGTCAGAATTGGTAGGGGGGAGATAACCTACAAGTACCATTATTTAATTCGTACGTACAGTATAAGTCATTATTGGGAGAAATTAGAGGAAACGAATTAGAGAGATAGAGTAATGAAGGGTTTATAGCCATGGTACAAGACTGAGTGAAACTATTAATTAAATATACTGTATGTATATATACTTATACGAGTATACAGTGAGTATTAGGGAACTGGGTACACTTGAGGAAGAATTAAGTAAAATTTGAATAAAGAACTATAAACAAGGAATCAAATCATGCAACATTCAATGTGCAGGCATAATCTAATAAAATTTAGGTATGAGGGTTAGATGCAAGACAACAATAATTAACTATAATAAATTCTATAATAAATGGAAAATGGAGATATGGGTAATATTCTGATGAAAATGTTAAACGATCTAAACCGTCGATTGTCTTATTTGTACTTTGAGGGAATGAAATTAAGGGACATTCGCTTCTCACAGCGAACTTCTAATGGCACAAACATGGATACGGTTCAACCATAGAAATGGTAGGTCGCATGGTTGTGACATAAATATATAAGAATATACAGGATTATATAAATATACAAATTATATAAATATACGAAGTATATAAATGGGGATATAAGAATTACACGAATAAATATAAAAATATATGAACATTGGAATTATTCATTGTTCATTTTTACACACACACACACACACACACACACACATATATATATATATTATAATATATATATATATATATATATATATAATATAAACACGCGAAATGAAAGAATGATGCAAACCCACTTTTTTTCTTTTTTTCTTATGGGTTTGCATCATATATATTTACAGTGTATATATATACACATACATTTAACTGCAATGACCACGCAGTATATTAATGTATAGAAACGACGTAAGTATTTTTTTTTCATTTGTTCGTTATTTCTCTTCCTCGTGTGCAGAACACTCCTCTATACTTACGTCGTTTCTATATATATATATATATATATATATATATATATATATATATAACAGGCATTTACAAACTCAAACATACCGTTTATACAATTTTGTATGTTTAAATCGCTATAATTTCAATACTTTATGATAACAGATCTCATTAAATGAAGGTCATTAAATCCCAGAGACAGATCGTGTAAAAATAAAAGTCAGAAAATGAATTAAATTGTAGAAGGTCTGAAACAGAAATTAGACTTAATAATACGAGTAGATTATACGTGTGAATTCCTCGAAGGGGCTGGCGACATAAATGAAAAATGTATTAAGTTCTCAAACATACTAATGCGAGTTATTCAACGAATTTTGTCCTCTGATTACTATAAACACAACCCATGAAAGACAAAATAAACCATGGCTAAATAAACCTCTCCTAAAAGTTATACGGCTTAAACATTTAATCTGTAAGCACGTTAAAAAAGGTACAATGCCTCAAGAAATTTTCACCAATTACAGAGCTAGACTAAATATCCTAATAAAAAAGGCAAATTCTGAGTACTACAGCAATAAATTCAAGGAATACAAATGCGATTCTAAGAAACAATGGAAACTTATTAATGAAACTTTACATAGGAAGAAAGAACAAAGTTCGGACCTAGTATGTTTCATGGACTGCTCTCGATTTTCCTACGAAATTGCAAACAAGGGCAGTCGATGACCCTGATTTTGTTTCGGCAATCGGTTTTCTTGAGAAACCTAACCTAACCTAACCTGACCTAACCTAACCTGACCTGACCTAACCTAACCTAACCTACGATGCGGAACAGATCGCGACCAACTTGACTCGTACCTTTGTGAATTTGTATGGCGTAAGCGCCACACCAGCTCGGACTTATTCAAAAAAATGTTGGAGTGTATTGCGTCGTTTCAGTAAATAAATTTATTCAATATCTAATAACATTTTTCTTTATCATTTCTCAAGAAAACCGATTACAGAAACAAAATCAGGGTCATTGACTGCCCTTGTTTGCAATTTCGTAGGAAAATCGAGAGCAGTCCATGAAACATACTAGTCCCCAAATTTCGTTTATCACAAATATAACAATTAATAATACCACTTATAACGAACCATTAGATATAACCAATCATCTAAATAGATACTTTACTACCATAGGAAAAAACAGCTGATCTCATTGCGCCCTTGATACGCAGTTACGAAGAATATCTTGATAGCGCCCAGCTCATATTTTCTTCTTCTCTCCTCTCTACCCTTGAGATGTCAAAACGGTTATTTCCAACTTTAAAAACAAATCATGTAACGTTGATTCTATTCCAAACGCTGTCTTTAAGTACTGTTCACATACTTTATCTCTCCCTTTATCAATATTATTCAACTCATCTCTCAGTCAAGGTATTTCCCCTGACGTATTTAAAAAGGCACGAATTTGTCCATTTAAATCAGGAGACAAATTACTACTTTCGAAATTATCGACCTATATCCATCTTACCTACATTAGGAAAGATCTTTAAAAAAAGTTGTGTACACGCAGTTCTCAAAATATTTCGAGGAAAATAGACTTGCATCCAAGTATCAATTTGGTTTTAGGGAGGCCTGTAAAACAAACGACGCGATTTCAGCCGTATTTGACGTGTTGTATAAAGACCTGAATAATAAGAAGTCTTCTATCCTCTTGTTTATGAACCTATCAAAAGCCTTAGACACAGTCTCTCACGACATACGAATACTTATTTATAAATCATCTAATTATGGCATGAATAACGTTGCTCTTTATTAGTTCAAGTCATACCTCTACAATAGAAGCCAATACATCAAACATAATAACATTATCATCGCCGAACTAAAAATTTTACATGGAGTTCCACAAAGAAGCATTTTGGGGCACCTACTACTTCTGATCTATATAAATAATTTTCACAATTCTTTTAACGGGATAGGCTTCCAATATGCAGATGATACCTCTCTGTTATACTCAAACAGCGATCTTACACCTCTTAACGAAATAGTAATAGAGACATGGCTACATGGCCGTAACTACCTATGAGGTCACCGAGGTCCGGACCTCGGTAATTATTTCCTAAAAAAAAAAAAAAAAGACTGAACCGTTCTCCGTGTATGAAACGCATATTACCGCTTTTCTTTTGAAAAGAGGGAGCGTCGAGCGTTTTGTGTTTTGTGTTTAGTGTATAGCTTGGGTTGTGTTTGTAGATGTCATTTTGGTCTGAATTTTGCTCGTCCCGCCGCGCTCGAAAAAAATCTGGACCTCACTAATTTCTAAACCCTAGTTACGGCCCTGCATGGCTATAGCATGTGATTGGATGAAAGCCAATAAATTATCCTTAAATAAAATGAAAACAAACTCTGCTAATCACAAAAAATAAATTAAAACCAGACTTCAATATTATTGTCGACTTGCACATGATATCGCGTCACTGAAGGGAAATTACTGGTTGTGCTTGATGATAAACTACCCTTTCCTCAACATACTGAAAATACAGATCATAAACCACTGAAATTCTTATTTATATTAAAATTACATTCCCTCCCACAAATACACTTAAAACACTATACTTTTCTCTCGTTTGTTCACATATCACGTACAATATTACCGTATATGGAAATGCATGTGGTTACATCATCAACCTTTTAATGAGAATTATTTGAAAAATAAATAAAAGTGACTATTATACTCATACATCATAAATCTTTCAGCAACTAGGTATATTAAAATTTAAAGACATATTTGAAATATACAGTAGATGTGTTCCTGATCTTCAGAGTTACAAAACAATTTGTTCCGACTATATTAATCGACAATATGATGAACAATCAGATACGTCACGAACATTAAACAAGGTATATGAAGAGTGAATATATTTCAAAGGTAAGTTATACTCTTCGTTGAAGTAGAAATTCTTACACTTATTTATTAGTTGAATTATGGAACAATCTAGCGAATGAATTAAACTCAATCAATGCTCTCTCTTATCTTTTATAAAGCGATTAAAACTTAACAAATTACAAAATTGCTGAAGGCACTCCTCTCTTTTTTTATACTGTTATTATTTATTATTATTAATTTGCTATTGTCATTGTTAAAATTTCCATTATCTTTCTAAAATATCTCCTATCACTTTTCACCTCCCATTCATACTGGTTTCATTATTCTTTGTATTAAGCGTCTAATAATAGTATATGTCTTATTCTGTAAGTTCCCTTTAGCTTTTAATTAATAGCGCGAATTATGAAAATGTATAAACATCTTATAATCATATCTATTACATAATTATATCTAACAAGCCGCCGCGCCTTCGGCTCCCTACCCTACGGGTAGGGCTTGTGATCACTTCTTGATCTTTAACGTCTCATCTTGATAGATCCGACCCTAACGGGCGACTGAGCAAAAGACATTAAGCTCCACCCACTTTACGCGAGTCAGCCAATCATAACAGGCGACTGAGCGAAAGAGATATGTGTTACTCCGCTCAACTCCGCTCAAAACCGAGCAAAGTTTTTTTATTTATAGCTAGATTAGTAGATTTCAACCTGTAAAGCAAGCAGACTTGCTAAAGACCGTTTACAACTGTATACAGCCTCTACAGGGTGTACACAAAGTCCTTTTCCGATTATAAACTTTAATTACATGAAATCCAAAGAAGACAGAGTAATGCTTTGTTTTGCATGTTGTTGCATAACACATCAAGTTTATTATGTTTCTCATTAAATCTCAACATGTGCGCCGTTAGTTACACGTAACCAATCCAAGCGAAATTCGAGTTCATGCCATACGTTCGCTTGCATATCTCTCGTGACACTGTTGATGGCATCGCAAATCCTTGCACGAAGAATGTCGATGTCAGCAACAGGAGTATGGTGCACATAATCCTTTACATAGCCCCACATGAAGAAGTCCTGGGGCGTGATATCGTGGGATCGTAGAGGCCATGGCACTGGCCCATCGCGCCCAATCCATCTTCCGGGAAAAGCGGTGTTCAAGAACTCACGCACTAACAAACCCCATTGTCTTGCTGTAAAATGGAGGATGGTTGAAGGGCTTCCAACGGGGGGGGGGGGACTAATCACGGTAATCACGGACTTTGACTCTGCAAACCCAACAACACATTTTGCTTTTTCCTAAAGATTTGCCATTTTGTTTCGGTCAGTCACCAATGGCTCCCAATAAGGCACAACAGGATCTGCACATAAGGGAAAAAACTTGATGTGTCATGCAACAACATGCAAAACAAAACATTACTGTCTTCTTTGGATTTTATGTATGAAAATTAAAGTTTATAGTCGAGAAAGGGCTTTGTGTACACCCTGTATATCATATTTAATAATGAAATTATATTTACCCATAAAAACTGTATATATTTGTAAATCAATAAATAAAACATAAATAAATCACATAAATGGGGCAAATTGGATACATTCTGGGAAGAAGTCTATTAATCTACGTCTGAAGGCAGTATATTAAACATGTTCATTTCAGGTATTTAATTTTAAGCCACTGTCGTTTCACCACAGTTTCAAAATATTATTGAGAGAACAAATTTGAGGTTAACTCCTGTTTGTAAATGAAGATTGTTAGACCCGGTTTGATATGCTAGGTTAGTTGTGGTTAAGTTATTTTAAGTTATATTAAAGGAAACGCAAAAACAAACTTGTCTTGGTAATGTTGGTGAAGCTCCGTCATAACGCTTTTATCGCTTCATAATGTGAACTCAGATGACGGTACCATCTATTTACAACCAGACCCAATGTCGCTTAACTTCGCTGATCGACGGGAAGCAGTGTTATGACATTGCCCATATATATATATATATATATATATATATATATATATCAGGAGCGCATTTGTGGATACTCAGGCTCAAACCTTTCAAGCATATACTGTATATATATGTTTAGGGTTACCATACGTCCGGTTTTTCCCAGACATGTCCGGAAATTTTGAATATTTATAACATTGATTTCTGAGGCCATAACACTTGTTCTTATTTATAGGTACTCAATATAGACGACATGTAGTACACAGTGTATATATAACATTAATACAACGTGAGTTGGTAGATACTAATACAGATACACCCCTCCACCTCTGGAGTGTCCTCTTTTTTGAAAGTTCAAATATGGTAATCCTATATATGTTACAACCATGCGACCTACCATTTCTGTGGTTGAGTAGTATCCATGTTTGTGCCATTAGAAGTTCGCTGTAAGAAGCGAATGTCCCTTAACTGTGCCTCTCTAATTCGTCTCCTTTGATTTCCCCCAAATAATGACTTATACGGTACGTACAGAGTAAATCACTCTGACGGCATAAAGTAACTTAATTTCTTTCCATACCTTGAATACTGAATCACGTGTTTAGTATGTGGATATCTTTCGTATTCAATGTATGGTAAATTCTTTAATAATAATAATAATAATAATAATAAGAACGTCACTCTCTATAAGTCATTATTTATATGTTGTATCCTGTCTGGTGTTATGCAATATAAATATTATTCAACCATACTCATTTATACATCCATGCTCTTTCTTGACCGCTATCCTTTATTAATTTTATTACTTATTCATTCATCTACCTATTGTTTACTTATGCCCTATCAACCTATCAGTCTATGTTAACTCGTGTCTATATTACGCACACAACCTATTGTGTGACAACCGATATGTGTACACTACTTTGTGCAGTCGTACATGTCCCTTGACGATCATGATTACGTACATGTAAACGCGTCGACGTTTATTCGTTTTACTTTTTCTTTTAATTATTTCAACTCTCGAAAGATACTCGTTAATGCTGACTGAGTGTTCGAATTCCGATGTCGTCGCCAAAAGCAAGCATGTGAATTCGAAAATCTTCTCTCTTGCTTCTACTACCAATTTATAACGTTAAGATGTTATGTTATGTTATTGTAATATACTGTATTGTTTCCATACCAGATCACTGGTTCGTTATCTGCTTACGTCACATAGTCATCCACGTCCTCATTACTTGTACTTACTATTTCTACCTAATTGTCATTCAGATTCTATGTACTTATGTGTTACGTTATTATAAATGTCCGTGTACTTCCAGTGGAAAGTACACTGTATCTTTCCTCCGTTTTCATCCTCGCTGGCTTTTAGGCTTTCAAACTATGATAACCAACCATTCTTCTAATAATATTTGACATAATTTGGCGTAATTATTGTTAACTATAAATATATAACATTATTGTTAATCCCCTTTAAATTATAGAACAACGGAGAACTCTCCTTCATTATATAATTGGTATCACCTATTTAGATTACTTCAGTATTAGATATGTCAATTAACAAATTGCTAAAATTGTAATTAACGGTAATAATTTAATATAATGTACTTAATGTACTTTGTACATGTCGGCACCCCGACATTATGTCGCCATTCAAAAGTGTATACCTTACAAAAATTAGTATTTTTTTGTTAATCTTTTTATCTTTCTAAATTTCGTTGTATGCTTAAATTATGCTTGACGTCAGAATTCTTTGGTTCTCCAGTTAAAGTGGGAGCTTAACCCCCCCAAAATTGAGGCTTATTTATTTCTTGTATTGTAAATTAAATCATTCCAGCCGTAGCCTTTACCCGAGGAGGCTGAGCCCCCCCTCGCCTTAAATTCCTGCCGGGGCCATTGTTACCAGAGGTTGCACCTCGCCCCCTTAAATTCCTGCCGGGCCATTGTTACCAGAGGGTGCACCTCTTTCCCCTTGAATTCCTGCCTTAACCCTTACTCGAGGAGGACAAGCCTCCTCGCTTTAAAATTCCTGCCTGAGCTATTGTGAAAAGAGGTCGAACCTCTCCCCCTGTAAACCTGGCTTTTAGTGGTTGTTGTTGTTGTTGTTGTTTAGCCGATCAGCCCACCCTGATCGAGCAAGCCGGCGGCACGCAGGTAACCGATCGCCCTCTCCGGAGTGGACCAGAGGTTCAGCGCACTAGTGATGTTGTCTTGTGTTCGTTGTTGTGCTAGAGCGGCACAGTCTGTCATAATGTGTTCAATTGTTTGTGGTGTCCCCTGGCACAGGTGGCAGGTGTCGTCTATGGAATTGTCTAGTCTGTGTTTATATGTCCGTAAGTTGGGGTGATGTCCACATCGGAATCGTGCTAAGTTAACTCGATCCGATCTGCTCAAGCTGATCTCTGACCTGTTAATGGGTGGCGGCTTCGCACCTAGGACCGCATTCGGACCGAGTCGTGTCAGTGCTTTGTGGGTTAGGTGTGTGTGTATGTGTTTTCTGTACTGTGTGATGTCTGTGGGGCGTGGTATGGAATGGAGTATTTCGTTATAATGTCTCTCTGGTGTTACCTTAATGGTGCGAGGTGTTGGTGCATGATTGTACATGTAGTGGCAAGGGTGTTGTGGGTTAGTTGTCGCTGCTGCCATGAATTGTGTTCCCCTCATGTCTAAATGTTCTCTAACTTTCAGTATTTTTGTTTCTGTGTGCAGGTGTTCTATTGGTGTTGTTTGAGTGCATCCTGTAATGATACGAAGTGCGTTGTTTTGTATTGTCTGTAAGGTGTTTATGTGTGTGTTTGAGATAATGGGTGCCCAGCATGGGCTAGCATAGTCCATAACTGAGCGAATATATTGTAGGTATATGAGTGATGTTGTTTCCTGCTGGTGTCCAAAGTTTGTGCCTGTTAGTACCCTAAGCGTGTTAAGTCTTGACGACATTTGTTTTTAATGTCCTGAATGTGGTTTGCAAAAGATAATGATGTGTTGTATGTGACCCCAAGTATTTTGGTCCTGTGAGTGTGTGGAATGTTGATGTTGTTTAGTGTAAGCTGAGGAATTACCTGGTGTTCTTTTGTGTTGCTTGTAAGCAAGGTGATGGTTGATTTTGTGGGCGCTACTTTGAGTCTATTGTGTGTGAACCAGTCTTGTATACTGTTTATGTATGTTTGTAGGTTATTTGTAGCGGTGTCGATGTTGTTGTGGGTGGATGTTAGAGTGATGTCATCTGCATATGATGATAAGGTAGCTTGTTATCTATGGGTGTTGGAATGTCATGCATGTTAAGTTGAAGAGTGTTGGTGAGAGAACAGAACCTTGAGGGACCCCGTTCGGAAAAATCTTGTTTTTGGATGACTTGCCATTAAATGTGACATGTGAGTATCTTCCTGAAAGATAGTTGCTCAGCCACCTTTTGGTGTTATTGTGCATGTTTTGTTGAGTATTTTTGTTTATGAGAGGGAATCGTGGGATAGCATCAAATGCTTTACTAATGTCTATTGTTGTTAATAGTGTACGTTGAGCTGGTCGTCTGGAGTTGATGCCATCCATGATGTGCTGCGTGAGGTTAGTGAGTAATGTCGTGGTTGAGTGGTGAGGTCTGAATCCATGTTGAGTAGGCGATAGTGGAATGTGTGGGTTGGTGATTTGTAAGATTAGTCTTTCTGTTACTTTGGAAGGTGTGCATAGTAAAGTAATGGGTCTATAGGAAGCTGGTTCTGTTGGATTTTTGTTTGGTTTGAGTAGTGTAATAATTTTACCTTGTTTCCATATATCAGGAATAATACAGTGTTGGTATGAATATGTGCTGATATTTGTGAGAGCTAGTATTCCTTGTGGGCCCAAGTGTTTAAGGTGTATGTTAGATATGTTGTCTGGTCCAGTAGCCTTCGAATTTTTAATGTTTTTGATGATCTTGGTGGTCTGGTCTGTATTGAAGGTGTAATGGTCGTGTCGAGTCTGTAGGTTTTCTTGTGTCTGGCTGTTTGTCTGTCTGCGTGTTTCTGGTTGTTGTTTCTGTTTAAGTGACTTATCTTTGCGTAGTGATTAACTAGAATGTTAGCTTGTTGTGTGTATGTTGGGATATTATTCTGGCTGCGACAGATAGCCGCGTGTGAGGTGTGAATGCCGCTGTTAGAGTGTGTAATGCTGTTTATAGTCTTGTATAGCCTGGATGTATCTGTGAGTGGTTAGTGTTGTTATGAATTCCCTGAATGTTTCTGTTTGTTTTTCTTTGAGTTTGTTGTTTATTTCTGTGTTGAGCTGTTGTATCTGTTGTTTTATGGCTTCTGTGTGTGGTGTTTGTGTGTTATATTTGAGGTTGTTACGTTGCCTTATGAGGTGGGCTATTTCTCTAGTGTAATTTGGGTTGTATTTCCTAATGTTGCCCTTGGGTATGTATTTGTTTGCATTATTGATGATCTGATTAAATGTCTTGAGTGTTGTATTGATGTTTATGATGGGTGTGCTGTTTAATGTGGTGAATTGTTCCTCAGTCTGTATTTTGAACTGTTCCGAATCAGCTTTCTTGTAATTTCTGTAAGTGTGCCTAAGGCTGTTGGGCAGAGTGTAGAATGTGTTGTAATGATGATGGGCAGGTGGTCTGATGACAGTTGTTTTTCTGTTCTCCATTGTGTATGTGTTGCTAGTGAGGGGGAACAGAACGTTATGTCTGGGGAGGAGTTTGAGTATCCTGCTTGATGTGGTATGTGTGTATATTCTTCTGTATTGTTAAGAATGAAGAGGCTGTTTAGTTGTGTGGCTATGTTGGCGCCTCTGGTGTTGTTTTGGTTTGTGCAGGTACCAACTAGTGTCTTTGGCGTTGAAGTCTCCTCTAAGATGACATTAGTGAGAGAGGCCAGATTGTGTAACTGTGGATTGTAATTGGCTGGCACCTGAGGTGAACTATCTGGTGGATGTAATGTTGATTAGTGTGGTGTTTGTGTTTTGCGCGTGTTTTAATGTTAACTGCCTGTATTTCTATCGTGTTATCTGCTTGGATTGTGTTTGTAATGTTTGGGTAGCATCAGTGTAGCTAATGCTTTTACGTATGTAAGTGATGAGTCCACCCCCGTTACCCCCAGTACGATCATGACGGATCGCCGTGAAGTCAGGGATGGTTGGTGTTTGTGTGTGCGTTTTAGTTTTGTTTCTTGTATAAGTGCTATGTGAATGTTTTGTTTGTGTACGAATTCCCTAAGCTGCATGATTTTGTTTGTGAGGCCATCTACGTTGTACTGTAATATGTTAATATTATACTTCTGTATGTGTCTCATGGTGCTATTGTGTCTATGTCTTTGTGTATGGTGACTGTGTAAGTTGTAGTGGGGCCTGGATTAGTCTTAATGTCGCCAGAGAGTAAGAGTATTCGGGGAGCACGCAATTGGTCCCTGTAATTGAGAAAATAGCACGCTGAGAATAGGTCCGGCCCCGGGAGCCGATCGGCACTCTGACCGTGCCACGCAACAGGCCGTCGACTGCCAGTCTGACCAACCGTAGACAGCCCGCTGCACGGAGATTTGAGGAAGTTTGGCCACCAGCGCGTTGATGTTTTGGTTTGACGTCGCCTCTTCTTCGCGTTAACGTGTCCCGCGCTGGAGGATGCAGCCACTGTTAGAAGCTTCCTCGTCAGCTGCTAACACTTTTTTCACGTTGTTCTAGCTACCTGTTCATAAGTTTTTTATAAACAAATCTCAGTTTTCTGCTTAAAACGGCTCTTTCTAATTTTAAAATTGATTAGTCAAGGAAGGAAGATGTTGACTTCTATTTTACAGCAACAGTTGATGATATCTATGTTACTTTACTGATTAATGAAAATGATTAGGCTCTTCAAGTTATAAAAGATTTCTTTCGTAATAATTGATAAATACGAAACACAAAACTTGCAAGTCGAACTTGCTGCTAATTGTGTGTTGTGAGTATTATGACAATGGAGAAATGAAATTCGTGAAGGAACTGCTAAATACTCTGTGCAATGCTCGACTACCTCTTCGTAGCGGAAACGCAAAAGGCGAAAAGCAGGTTGTGTGTCTTTCTGTCTGTCTGCCTGTTTGTTTTAGTGGTTATTGTAAGAGGCTGTAAATTTATTTTCCTCCTTCAGTGCCTAGTTCTGTATATACTTTGTGTAATAAAAATTCTATGAGTGAATGAAAACTCCAATTTAGAAGTGAAGTGTTTCCATTCACCCCTTCGGAAAAAACTTGGTAGAAACTGTTTTATTGTTACTCGGATTCTGTCGGCTAAGGCCGAGTTTAACCAACGAGGACCACCTTCGTTGGATTGTCCAAAGTGAGTTCATCATAAAAGTGGCAAGCGGGCAGTGGCTCGCACATACGCGCGACATCTGGAGGTCCCAACACCGAGACGGAGACACTTAGTCTCCCACCGCAAAAACTGTCGTTCATCAATGGATGTCCCTACTTTGAAAAATTTTTGAAAACACTTCATGGAATTTATTCAGTCACTTCTTCGACGTCGACTTTCAACCTCTTCAACTTGAACCCCCACCATCTGCAACCTCATTTGATTCAACTCATCGTTGACCTTCAATCAACTTTCGTTTATTTGGAAATTTCTTCCTTGAAATTCTCTCTACAATCAACCCTGTAAAATGACTACAAAAATTTCTCTTGACGAACTTCTCTTCGATTTGTAATCTTCAATCAACTTTTGAATTATTGTTCATATTTTTCCCAATCAACCGTTCGACCGTCTTCCTATCGACGATCTTCCTTCAACGTTTGTGTGTTCAGTCGTGGCAGCTGCGGCTGACCTTCAGAGTTTCGAGGAGGCATCAACTGATTTCCTCACCTCCTCACCAAAATGTTCCTCTCCGTTTATGTGATGAATTTTAATTATTAACTACTACTTTTAAATAATTTTCTTAATTATCATTTTCTTTAATTAATTTTAGTAATTTTAATTCTTTTATTTTTTTCCTTTTAAGTGTGAACCTGTGAAGTGACTTTAAAACACTCAATCATTTTCTTAAGTAATTAATTTTAATTAACCGTTCTATAGTGTAATAGTAATACAATGCAAATTAGACGTTGTCATTGATTCACGCATTCACTTATTTATTTCCCTCCTCCTCCCCCAAAAATTATAAATTTGAATTTCAAATTCTTTTTATAAAAATTAAAAATTAACTGCATTTTATTTTTTTTTAGATTAGGATTAATTACTATCACTTTAGACTTTATTGTGGGAAATGGATGCGATCAGTCATAATACTGGTATATATAAATCCATAACTCACATTTTTTTTTTAGTTGTACCCGGTTAGATTTTTTTTTTTTTTTTTTCAATTTAAACCTTTATCATTAATTTTAGTGAAAATTTACGTTATTGTTGTTATACTGTAACCCTTTTTTCTAGTGTGATTTTGAGCTCGTCTTACCGACTTTCGACCCTTGCCAACGAGACTTCAGCGTTGGGAAATTAAAAAATTACTCGTCGATCGCTGCAGAGTCGCTCATTTTGGTTCTCCTACGTTATCTCGTAACTATATAAATAAAAAAATTGTTTTATTGTTTATCTCATTTTTTCTCTCAATTAATTTTATTTAAAATACTTAGACTCTGTTCCATTTTTTTCTCATTTCTTGTCTCTTACATGGTTATTTTTGTTTTACACACACACTTTCGTGACAACGACACGTGTTAGGATTAACGATGTCCAAACCATTACCCCCTGTGAAATACACTACTGTTAATCTTGTAACTCCCTCTTCAATACTGAAACGTACAATTGATGTCCCTAATTTTCGTGGTCGCGTCAATAATAAATTAGTAGACCCCCCCCCCCCTTAAGGAATGGTTCGGTAAATTAGACGGGTTGCCAGGTTACAGATGCAGATAAAATCGGTTTCGCTTTTGACACTTGTGACCCAAATTTCGGTGACGCCGCGCGTGTCCGTACTTTTCTCATCAATTGGTCAAATGGACAAGTATATCATTTCTCTTGGGTAGAATTTACAAGTTATTGGTATTTAATATATAAAGGTCTGCATAAAATAACAGAGTACTGTGACAGGCAGGGATCCGTCAAATGGGCCATTGACGTTAAAAGTTTAAAAGACAGCAGAGCACGCCAGTTCTGGATTTTCCTTCATTCCCTTGTTCATGAGTCGTATAACTATCCTTCAGTGTTGCATGAAAACGCATCTCCCGATAATGTTGTTTCGGTAGAGAATCGGAGTGATTCCGCTGACCCTTCTGGTCTGGGTAGAAAGGCGTTGAATGTACCTTATACTGACCCACTTTCCCAATCTAATTCCTCTTTGAGTTCTGTACATTCTGAATCTCCAAAAAGTTATTATTTTATTCCCGAAATCGATTTCAAACTCCGTTTCCGAAAGGAGACCCTTTCAGGTCGTTTTGATCCTAAATGTTTGTATAGGCTTGTTTCCGCGTCAATAATGGATAAATGGCAGTACCCTCTTCCTAGAGAGCCGCCATCCATTTCACACATTTGGGATGCCGATGGTAACCTCATTCCCGTCCTTGCGGAAATCACACTTTCCATATTGTTTAGTGATTGTCTTTTCTATAGACGTTTCTTGGTAGTCCCTTCGGACTATTGCCCAGCTTATGATTTAGTTATTGGACCGAAATTCCTACTCCTACGAGACAAGCATTTCGACTTTTCGGCTCGATGCTTCGTCGATAAATGGGATAAAAAACGTTATTTCCCTCTCTGGTGCGATGCACCCAAGCAGAACCTTTCTTGTGACGATGAAACGTCACCCTTAGAAAATTTGGGTAATCCTGACCCAACTTTCTTCTCTGACTCAGTTGTTTCTGAACCGTTTGTTTCGGCTTGTTCTTCAAATGAATTTCCTTCGAGGCTGTTGAAAGTCTTTATAATGAAACTTTTGTTGAAAGTTTTCCTGATGAAAGTTCAGTTGAAAGTAAGTGTAATACCTACGTTAATGATTATTTTGATGTAGAGGCGAATGTGACCAATTCTTTATTAGATGTGAATTCAGACTACTTGGATGATTGCTGTGCAACTGATGTTGAAAATCAGAATCAGCCAAAAACATTCTTTTGTGATGGTATTAGGAAGCTTGTAGACCGCTGGACTAAGTGTATTGAGAAACAGGGAAACTATGTTAAGAAGTGATGTGTTTATAATGTATCAGATTAAAATTGTGAAAATAAAAAGTGCGGATACTTATTGAATTACCCTCGTGTGTGTGTGTGTATACATATATATATATATATAAGAACGATTCAGGGGAAAAGCTTTCCATTGGGTGACGGTAGCTTAACAGTGAAGCTGCACTTTAGTCGCACTGTGATGTAATGACCCGAAGGTCTTTCTCAGTCTATCGTGGGGTGAGATACCAGCGCTTGAGTGGGATTGGATCCATTTTTCCTTGCTGAAGAGTGGTGCCAGATATCTCGGCAGGAAAGCGTTACAATCAGGCCTTAACACGGTAGAAGACATAATGGCGATGACTAAGCCTATAGAAGCTCTAAAAAGCGTAGACGGGATGAAATCATCAAAGATGCAAAGAGAAAGTGCGTGGTGGCGGGAAGAAGAAGAGTCTTGTACGGAAGAAGAAGAAGGGGTTGCCAGCACGTTGCGTTAAACGTAAAAGGTCATCAAAAAAGAAGAAGTGTTCTAAGTGCATGAAACCTATGGTTGACCACTTTTTTAACTGATATAAGCTAAGGACGCTGCTCTCATGAATCATAGACTATTTATTACTTGTCGAGAGAGGTATATCTGTTTCTGGCTCGTCATGGCACGTTTCATCCACCCATGTAGTTCACACTGTTGTACATCGGAGCTGGCCCTCTTTGACATGCCCCAACACAAGTTTCTATAGAGCAAAGTGAATTTATTACGATTAATCCGTTAAACACCATTAGCTCACCGAGTGCTCCTATGGAGTTCGTGATCCCCAGCTCAGGCCCTTATTTTTTTTTATCCAAGCTGCGTGTAAATGTACGCTAAACTACGTATAGCATATTCAGATGGAACGGACTGCGAAGACAAATACGTTGTATTCCCAGAAACAAACTTTCTACACACCATATTCAGTCAATGTGATGTGTATTTAAATCAGGTCAACATCTCGGCAGGATCTGGGTACTATCACCTACGAGCCTATCTGGAAAATATTGTCAACTTTTCAAAAGAAGCGAAGGATACCTTTTTAACTGCCGAAGGTTATTATCAAGCTAAAGATGAAAGTAGTATAAAGGACAAATTTAAAAATTCTAAAAAGATATATGAATGCTTTGGGCGCCTACACACAGATTTCACATTCCAGGAGAAGCTGCTTGTGAATGGAGTCGATATGAAAATAAAGCTCACTCGTACTAGCCCTGAAATTTGTTTAGATCTGGGGGCTGACCAAGAAGAGAGCTCGAAGCCTGTGGTGATTCATATTATGGAAACATATCTCCGCGTGCGTCGGGTGAAATTAAGTTCTGCTAAACAATTACTAATTGAAAAAATTTACTACACGCTACAGTAAAATACCCAATTAATAGAATCCAACTGAAATTATACACTGTGCCCTCAGGGCTAACATCGACGCAGATAGAAAATGTAGCCCTTGGAGCACTACCTAAAAGGTTATTAATTGGAATGCAGGAACACGTTTCTGTGAATGGAAAATATAAAAAGAACACATTTAATTTTGAAAATTTAGGACTTAAAAATATAACCCTATACGTCAATGGAGTAGCCTTAGGGGGGACATTAGAAATGGATTATTTAACAGAAGCCGAGTTTCCGCTTTGCTCAACAGCTTATAGTAATCTTGCGCATATTGCCGGTACTTTTAACCAGTGGCGTGTCGTGAAAAAAAATGCTAGGGTAAGCAAATGACACTGTTGAGATTTTTGATAAAGCTGAAGTATGAATATTAATAAATATTTTCTTTATTGATCCATTTAACATATAAAATAGGAAGTAGTAACATAAAATATTATTTAAGTTCGTATATATACAGTATATCGGGTGGCCACAAAAAAACTTTACTTAATTGAAAGTTTAATAACTGCAACAATTCAAAACTTATGCGATTGAGATTTTGCACACATTAACAGATGCATATAATCTATAATTGCTGGAATTTTCAAATATGTAGGTTCTATAGTTTTGTTACAGTGAACAATTTAAAAGCATATGTCTAAAAATAGCATGCCTGGTGTGCATCTGACACGTACGTGCGCTAGCGTAGGCTAAACCTAATGTAGCGTAGTATGACACGCGCGCTGGCGTAGGCTAAACCTAATGTGAATTTGCTTTCTTTTATTTTTCCGCTAAAACCCCGCCAGCATGACGTTAAGTAAAAGTGATAAAGCCATCATAGAAGCATGTGTCAAGGAAAAAGGTTGGAATGGAAATAGGATTGTCCGAGAATTCCCCGCAAAGAACTGGACTCGTCAAAGTGTTTATAACTTAATAAGAAAGATAAAGGATACTGGATCAACAGCTAGAAAACCCAGCAGCGGCAGGCCCAAAAGTGTTTCAACAGAAGAAAATAAGGCTGCCGTGGAGGAACTGATTCAATCCCAGGAGAATACACCAGGAACTCATCGCTCCCAGAGACAGATTGCGTACGACCTTGGGATTTCTCGCTCCTCTGTACAAGGGATTGTAAAACGTTTGAAATTGAAGGCCTACAAGAGAATTCGAGTTTCTCGGCGTGATCAGAATGTAAGACAGCGTAGAAAGACCCGCTGTAAATCCCTATATGAACGCTACTCAGCTGAAGACGTGCAAAAAGTTTGGTTTACAGACGAAAAGGATTTCACGTTGGAGGTGGCCAAAAACAGGCAAAATGACAGGGTTTATGGTTCAAGGAAAAAGGACATTCCTCCCTCCAGGCTTTATCATGAAACCTCACGATTCAGCAGAAAAGTAATGGTATCGGCGGGAATTTCATGGAAGGGGAAAACACGAATTCATTTTATTGCCACAAACGAAACTAAAGTTAACTCTGAGCGCTACATCAACCTGTTAGATAATGGTTACTTCCTGATTGTCGTCAGCTGTATCCTGATGAGGCCTACACTTTTCCAGCAAGATGGCACCCCGCCCATAAAGCCGAGCGACCTAAAATCATCTAGAGCAAGAGACCCTAATTTCATCAAAAAGGCTGAATGGCCGCCTCAGTCTCCCGACTGTAATCAGATGGACTATTCAGTATGGGATTCCCTCATGGTGAAAGGTTTACGGCAGCAGAAAGACAAATTCACCGAAGATGAACTTAAGGAGAAAATCAGTAGAGCATGGGAGGATATCACCTTAGATGAGGTTCGAAAGTGCATTCCCGTGGAAGCGATTGAGGCAGTTTTACCAACAGGGAGGTGGTCACGACCATTGTTAAGTAAATTTGTTAAGTTCAAATTCATTTTCTTCGGCATGCTATTTTTAGACATATGCTTTTAAATGTCACTGTAACAAAACTATAGAACCTACATATTTGAAAATTCCAGCAATTATAGATTATAACCATCTGTTAATGTGTGCCAAAGCTCAATGCATAAGTTTTTGAATTTGTGCAGTTATTAAACTTGAATTAGTAAAGTTTTTTTGTGGCCACCCGATATATATAACTTTGCTTACCTTGCGTCTTAGGAGTACACGCTATGCTTAAACGAATTAGGAATCGGTATAACACAGAAGGAATTCGTTGAGAGGGTCAACCTTACCCGTATGATATCTCGCCAGATTATGTAGGAGTATAAAATACGCACATAAGCCCACAACAGAGTGGCCAACATATCAGTCAGATTGGAATTCGCCAAGCCGCTCAGACGCGCCATTAGTGTATACTAGCATACCTCGAGTCGCAACACGCCCTAATAGAAATTGATAGGTTTAGAGGTGTAGTCAGATTTAAGAAATGGATACGAATACACTCCAGAGAGTAATAAATAGTGACCGTTTCACACGCACCAAAATTTATCGGCGTGTTTTGCGAAGAATGAGGCGCTGAAACCAGCTACGAGACACTACGGCGCACTTATTCAAATACAGATGTTAGGTTCGTGGCGGAGAAGGGATTCATTGGATAGCTGTTATTTTAAAAAATAGGGAACGAATGTACTATTTTAATTCACCGGCGGGGGGCATCCTTGGAATGATGCTATTATTGTGAAATTTCTCGCGCAATTGCAAATTCCCCAGATAGTCTGGAATCCTTACCGATTCCAGACCTACTACAACAACGTATGTGGCATGTACAGTTTGTGTTTTCTCATGCATATGGCCCGCGGGAACGAATTTACAATTTTTTCAAAATTATTCGATTTGTGTGACCGTGGACGAAATTGATAGTCTGGTATGCAGCCAGATAAAAAATCGGTTCCCGTTTGTAGGCACTCGCTGCACTGTGTGAAGTTTTACGCGTATATATGTATATATAATTGTAACTTCAGTAATTGTAACAATATACCAAGTATAGCTTAAAGAAATATATTGTGTAAAATTACAAAATGTCCCCTAATAATATTAGTTTGTGTAACGTTTAAGGATTATATTTGTAGCTTATTTAAAATGTAATGGATGTAATTCAGCAACTAATTTAAGATGGATATATATATATATATATATAATATATATATATATATATATATATATATAATGTATAAAAATGAGGTCATTGTCACTTCTATTTGTGTGGGAGACAATGAAGGATATATTACGTAAAATTGTGATGTATACAGTAAACGCTATTATGTACTATTTTATAAAACATTCCTCATAGCTTTATCATTTAATAAAATGTTGAAAATACAATACTTATTCTTACCCGATACACACACGAAAAAAGAAAACACATCATTTCATCGACGACCCGGCACTCGTAGGACCGAGTGTCCAGTAACACTTCTAAATCCGTATTCAGATCACTGTCCATGTCTTGCGTTTCTTCAAAACTATTACGAAAAGTTTCTATAACACGATCAGCTCCGACCGGGTCCTTTAAGAAAAAAGGCCACGGTTGTAGAGAAATTTTAAAATTATTTTTTGGTCAGTTCACACATTTTTCTGAAGAAAGTCTGCAGGCCCCTGAATTATGATATAATTTAATACGTAAAAGTAGAAATTTGAATGCCCTTTAAGAGAAAAACGACGAATAACTTCGCTCTTCAAATGAGTTTTCGACATATATACCCAGGGTACGCATTTATCTGCCAGCCACGTTCTTTATTTTGTGGAGGCACTAAAATTATAATGTAACTACTTTAAAATGCATAATTTATGCGTCAAATATAATCAATATTCATTCTTATAATATATATATCTAGGGTACTCAGTTATCTGCCAACCCCTTTCTTTATTGTGTGGAAGGGTGATCAGCTGGGGTTTACTGCGCGTCGCCTGCCGTCACCGGGTCTCGACCCGG
This sequence comes from Bathynomus jamesi, assembly GCA_023014485.1. Classification (NCBI taxonomy): domain Eukaryota; kingdom Metazoa; phylum Arthropoda; class Malacostraca; order Isopoda; family Cirolanidae; genus Bathynomus; species Bathynomus jamesi. The sequence goes on from JAJOZX010008549.1 coordinate 72,158, forward strand.
GGCCGATGGATTCGTAGTCAGTGACGCTAACCACTACAATACCGATACGTGTATATATATATATATATATATATATATATATACGAACAAATAATGAAGAACTGAACCGAATAAATAATACATTATAGGGATACACATAAAAGAAATTAATTATTCATTTTCGACAATAGTACCTCCTTAAATATCCCGTCAGAGGGAAGGAAATGAAAGAAAATGGAAAATTCATAAAATTATTACTATTAAAAGGAAGGCCAAATTTGTAATTCGACACTAGCATCGGGTTGAATAAATTAGAATTGCCGTTTCGATGCAAATATGAACTGGATCCATAATTCCTTCATCGTTTGATCGGGGCACTATATATATATATATATATATATATATACACACACACACACACACACACACACACACATATATATAATATATATATATATATATAATATATATATATATATAGAAAGAGAATGCTATAACATGCGTAAAATTTTGAATGCCCTTTAAGAGAAAAACGATGAAAAACTTTGCACTTCAAAATGAGTTTTCGCCATATATACCCAGGGTACCCAGTTATCTACCAGCTATTATATATATATATATATATATATATATAGAAAGAGAAATGCTATGGCATATGTAAAAGTAGAAATTTTCTACTTACAGTTCATGAATGTTGACATTCCCCGCAGCAGTTTCCTTACAAATGTGGGCGACATCCTGTGTCGCAAATAATTGTCCCCTGTCAATAGCTGCAAAAAGTTGTAGTGTAGCACCAGCCCTGTAGGATGACAGGTTACAATCACTCTATCGTGTATAACCTTTGGTTAGCTTCCGCCCGAATTGTTCATTCTGACGAAGGTCAAGCTTTTCACTCCACCTTAGACCTACAGTTTAACGTGGAATCCGAACTACGCCCATCAGCAGCCCAGCGTCTTAACCATTAGGCCACCTAGGGTACCCATTTATCTAACAACCACTTTCTTTATTGTGTGGAAGGATGAACAGCTGGGTTTTACTGCGCGCCGGCTGCCGTCGGGTCTCGAACCCGGGGCCGATGGATTCGTAGTCAGCGACGCTAACCACACCACCACCGTGTGTATATATATATATATATATATATATATATATAGATATGTGTGTGTGTGTGTGTGTGTGTATACACTATTCACTTCGTGAATATGCTTACGTAAGATCTCCAACTTCAAACACCTGTGGTGAAGAATAGATTTCTGTTTGTCTGTATTCATTGCGGTTAGCAAATGAGTGATCATTCACCGGTAAAAATAGCAACTGATATGCCACGATTTGAACGTGGACCCCTTTATATGTGGACCATTGACCCATCTCGAAGGCTTTCTGATTGGCGGCTTTGTAGGCCTTGCTATGTCGCATGTATGCGGGTTTTGAACCAATAAAAATGTCGTAGGCTTGATCTCAGAACCCATTCGTCAACTCGAGAATTTCTGATTGGCTGACGCCGTTTCTGAGGGCGTGCCTTTATCAAAATTGGTTTAAACAGTCTCAGGTTTTTTAATTGCTTTCAGAGAGGCGAAAAGTATGTAAATTTAAATGAGTGATTGAATAATTCTTTATTTTCTAAATAAAAACTTATTTATTTGGTTGAATATCAACATAAAAATTTAACATTAATTATTTATTTAACATGCACAGGGTGTTTATAAAGTCCCTATCTAGGGTAAAATTCAATGACAATATAATAGAAGGCATACATTTAATGAATACTTAAGCATATGATTCTACATGAGCACCATCAGTATCTCTACAGAGTTCTAATCTGTCAGCGGCATTGCGGAACACATTTTGGAACATGACAGGGGTTATTTTTGTAACTGCTGTTACGATACGAGCACGTAAATCTTGCAGATCTGTATCCCTTGCTTGATAGACGTTTGATTTGATAAAGCCCCATGCAAAGAAATCCAAGGGCGTTAGGTCAGGAGGTCGAGACGCCCAGGGCCTGTTGCCTTCACGTCCGATCCACCGACTTGGAAATTGTTCATTTAGGCACTCCCGAACAATGTTTGCGTAATGACAAGGTGCCCCATTTTGTTGAGAGACCACGGTGTTTAAAATGCCATCTGAATGAAACTGGGACATTTACGTGTTCGTATCGTAACAGCAGTTACAAAAATAACCCCTGTCATACTGCAAAATGTGTTCCGCAATGCTGCTGACAGATTCGAACTCTGTAGAGATACTGATGGTGCTCATGTAGAATCATATGCTTAAGTATTCATTAAATGTATGCCTTCTATTATATTGTTATTGAATTTTACCCTTTTTGCTACGTTTTCACTGAAATAGATAGGGACTTTATAAACACCCTGTATAATTCTAAGGTAAAATTTTCGGGATATATACCCGAAATTTTGAAGTGTTTTTGATCAATAAATATCATACTTGAGTCCCGTTACAGTCATATTAAAGGGAATTACTCCAATATAAGCGTTTTGTACTAATATTTTAAACCACTTCCAAAACTTCAAAGGAAGTTCGTATAATTTACCAAAGTTTGAAACAAAATTAGACTGAAAAGCGGAAAAGAAAAGTATCCCCCTTTAAAAGCGTATTCTAATATCTGCAAGTGTGTACAGTAAGGGCGACATTTGCCTCATTTCATAAATTTGCATGAACAAAAAGTGCAGTAAAGTTTTAAAATAAAATATACAAAACTTACTTATGGAAATTACGTAAAACGAGTTATTATTATTACTTGCACAAATATGAAATTAGTCTCCTGAAATGAGATCATAGGTTTAATTTTCCTTCAGAATATATCAAAGGTCTTCATTAGAGTTGGCATAATTAAACATCTTCAGTGGGAGCCTACTAACATGAATGATTTTGATTCACAGATGGAGCTATCCAACTCCATATGTCAACAGGAGAGTGACTTAACATACAGCATGATACCAAAGGTCCTGTCCCAAAAATAGTAAATAAATACGTTTGGGACCCGACATATGAATTACCACATATATATATATATATTATATATATATATATAAATAATTCTATATATATATATATATATATATATATATATATTCACATTTAAACTGCAAACACGCAGTATAATTAACGTAAAGAACGACGCTTGTATAGGAGAATATTCCGCGCAAGATGAGAAGGAGAGAACGAAACAAATTAAAAAATGAGGTAACCACCCGGGAATCTAACCCGGGATCTTCCGATTGCCGGTCAGATATGATAACCATTACACCACGGGCCTCACTCAATCAAATGCCGTAATTCCTCTACATACGCGCAGAAACCAATGCCCCAAGGGGGCACCTCCCGCATGCCGTACATTATATACATTTATATATAGTTGGTGACAAGTTTTGCCCCTCAGAATATTATAAAATATAGTGACTTCATTTAATTACTGCTTTTACAATGTGCTCAGTTCCCATGGCAACTGAAAACCATTCGCAAAAGAAATATTTTTCTTTTTCCTTTTCTTTTGCGATTACGTAGGTGGTGAATTTAGCATTTGTTTATGACGCATACAGCAATAGTACAAACCTTTAATCTAGAATTCAGTAATATGAGGTATTTGGCGAATTTATAAATAATATAATTCAATGTATAAAGTTAGGATAAATTTAGAGGGGGGCAACCTAATGTAGAATTCCCAAGATCTGTCTTTAAAGTTATTTTTTCGCCAGAAGCAACTATTGTATGTTTAGACAAAAACCAAAACTTAAACCTCAACCGGAAAATCTGAGCGTCCAATAGTTATCCCTTTTTATTTGATGTATTCAATCCGACGTAAATGCAATGAGTTTCTTCCTCTCCCAAAGCTGGATCATAGCTGCTACCTGCTAAGCAGAAGGCTGGTGAGGGAAGTTATATTTTAGGGCCTCTTTGCTTGTGACCCGTGACCCGTTGCCCACGTTGGGCTTCCATTATGAAAGAGAAAAACTATATTACGAGCAATGTTCCCTCTAATTTCTTTTAGTCCGTGTGCGCCTGAAATTTTCGTTGTGCATACATTTAGATTCATGGTGAAAAATTGTGCAAACTTTTCTGAGGGCTATTATCTTCAAAATTAAATGTATATAAATATTAAATACTAATAAATATTATATCCATAAGGTGATAGCTTGATCATTACGGTACTATTAAATGGATATTAAAAAATTGTTTACCATATTATATATTCTTAAAAAAGAAAACATTTTATCCATTCTAAAAATACGAATAAAATAAAAAATAGTAAAATAGACTTCATCAACATAAAGAAATAAAATAAAAATAACATTAATTGAAAATGACTATTTTAGTTATCATTTCTCAAAACAATTTTTAGCATTTAGCTAATAAAATTCAATAAAATAAAATATTATCAAAATAACATTAAATGAAAGTGCCTTTCATTTAAGTATGATTATGATTTCTCCCTACGATCTTTAGCATTTGCCCATTCCAAATAAACTCTATGAAGATTAATACATCCGTCATCATTCAGGTAACTTTTAATTCGCATGAGCATGTCCAAATGATTTTCTTTCAAGCGGTTTCTTAATTTGTTCTTTATAGAATTCATTAAACTGAAATTTTTGAAATTACTTCATTTACTGTAGTGACTCATGATACGCTTGAGCCTGTGCGCATTTTATTTTGCTGTGTGCGCGGGTTTCACAACGCGTGTGCGCGCGCACACGCGCACACCTTAGAGGGAACATTGAATTTACGAGTATTTGTCATTTACCATTACTTATTCGGACTGTAGTGGATTTAATTTTCCCAGAAGAGTTCTTGTTCCATGCACGGTCTGTGTGTAACATATATATATATATATATATTATATATATATATATATATATATATATATATCATATATACGAGTGTGTGTGTGTGTGTATATATATATATATATATATATATATATAAACTAGAATGCCTAATTTTGTCGTGGTGATGTACCAGAAGTTATAAGGTGGGCTATTTGGTGGATTCTTTTACTTTTTCGACTTGGGGTTTTTGCCCTTCGAAAGTCTGTTAGGTCAAGATAGTCGCATGACTTTGGAGATATAACCATTAAGCTTCAAGGGATGAATTGATGAGGTGAGCGAACCTTACAGTATTCAGCATTTATTAATGATATCACTAAATGAGTTCTATGGTGGTGGAGCAACAATGGCTTATAAACCTAAAGGTAGAGCACTACATAATATACAAGATTCAAAACGACTGGCCTCGGTCGTGGCGTGGATCTGTCTTTTATAGGAGGGTGAGTAATGGGGGATGCCGCGTTGTGCGTGGTAAGGATGGATTGTCGCATGAGCATCCTAACTTATTAAAACTACCTTATGGCCAGGGGTGTAGTGGCAAATTTTAAGGTGCACCGATAATATAGGAAATTCTTTGTAAAAATAAAACCCATGTTAAAGTTAAAATTTTATACATACGCATTTATTGAACCAAGTCAATTAGACAATTACAAAACTGAATTCTAATTCTAAAACTACTTTTGGTAAACAACATGTTAGAATGAAGCAAGTTTAAACGAACAAAACATGACTTAGATAAAATACAAAATACAAACTGGTAATAATTATAAAATAGTATAAATGCATTGCGGTAATTTTTCTTTTATTCGAATCTAATAATATTAAGTTATTGAAAAATAAACAACAACAGAAACATTGCTTCCAAATTTAAAAACAAAATACAGTACTTGAGTACACTAATAAACAAATTAAAATCACTTCAAAAGAGTTGCAACTTTCTGTTTTTCTGATCATTAAATTTTCTTAAAAGAATATCCATATTGATTGTTTTCGTGCGTTCTTTATCAAATGCCAGTAGAACTAAATTTGCCATTCGTTGGTGACACATTGCCAGTCTTTGGGGACGATTTATCCTGGTTAAAACTGAAAAAGTGGATTCACATGTCGCAGTGCTGCATTCAAATATTTTAGCAGCTGCCAGTAAATTATAAGTGTCTTGAAAAGCAATCCTTTGTTCAAAAATTTCATCGAAAACCACCACGTCTGCTTTCTTTTCTGCTTCGTTTTTAAGAAAATTCTAACGACAGATATTTCTTCTTGCGATGGAATTTTAATGTTGAGGGAGAGGCTCAAAATTTTCCATGGGAGGCTCAGCCACCCCTGGCGGACCCCAAGCTATGGCCCTGTAGTACACCGAGGCGTAATAATTAACTCATCCAATTTTTGCAATTACAAATCATATTTAAGGGGAAAATTTGGCTCTATATTTAAGATCACAATTAGAAGCCAGTGCTTTCATCTCAGTCTGTTTGTTCCCAACTTCCAAATATCAACTAAAAAAAATAAATAAATAAAAACTTGGATGAATGGAGGTGCGGGAGGGAGCGGAGCTCCCGTGCGCTCCCACAGCACTACACGGCCATATAAGGAATGGTGCACTCTGCCACTTGAGAATTGATGAGGAGGGCCGTTTTACAATAAATATATATATATATATATTATATATTGTGTCCCCCGAAAATATCCCTATTTTTACCTGATTGTTATTTTATAATGAATGCATATGTTATTACTGGAATGTCTTCTTGAGAAAGGTAATAGATTGGAGTTTTTATTCCGTCCACAGCTATACATTTTTAATATTTTATTAATTAATAACTAATAAATATCGTATATTAAAAGCGTTCTTTCACCATTTCATACTTAAAGCAATAATTTTTCCAAATTTCGTAAAAATTAGGAAGCGACGATATCGCTACCAATAGACTATAACCTAGTAAGATCATAACTACATTACCCCAGATTCACAGTGGTTTCAGCAAGATGGAGCACCACAACACACTGCTTGTGAAACTCACAACTTTTTGATGAAGCATTTTTCCGGGCGACTAATCTCTCTTCATGATCCAGTGGAATGACTCCCGTACTCACCTCACTTCACATCCCCTGACTTTTCTTTATGGGTTACATAAAAAAACAGGATCTATTCTACCAAGCCTAAGACACTTAAAGAAATAAAGACCCCATTCTATGAGGAAATCAACAACATCCCATCTAAGCTATTTAGGTTAGAGAATTTGGAAAAATTTAGGTTTTCGAACTGGTCTCATTTAAATGCATATAACTCAAAAACTCTAAAGATTATGTACATGCATAAGACAAACAGAACAGGAAAAAATTACATCCCTGGGTAGCCTAGTGGTTAAGACGCTGGGCTGCTGGTGGGGCGTGGTTAGTATTTCACATTAAACTGTAGGTCTAAGGTGGAGTAACAAGCCTGACCTTCGTGAGAATGAACAATTCGGGCGGAAGCTAAACCAAGGTTAACCAAGGTTAACAAGGTATCTATAAACTTTTTTCTATAATTTTTTGTGATTTTTTATACAGTATTTCGATTTTGCTTTGATTTTCATTCATGTCGCGTTGTACTTCACAAAAACGTGTAATTGAAACTCACATATTTCTAAACCAATATTTTTTCTTATAATTATATTTAATCTAACAAACGATATTTGTGGTAAAATTCCTTGTTTAATATATATATATATATATATATATATATATATATATATATATATATATATAATATATATATATGTATATATATATATATATATATATATATATATATATATATATATAGTGAGAGAGAGAGAGAGAAATCCGTTTGTTTATTTGTTGAAATTTTTTACTTGAGTTACCGCTTGAATTTTTTTATATTACCAAAGCAGGAATAACAGCTTCGCATATATATATATATATATATATATATATATATAAAGAGAGAGAGAGAGAGAGAGAGAGGAGAGAGAGAGAATCTTTTATTTATTCGTTGAAATTTTTTATTTGAGTTATCGCCTGAATTATTTTTTACTATGAAGGAGGAATTACACTTTCGTGTGTGTGTGTATATATATATATATATATATATATATATAGAGAGAGAGAGAGAGAGAGAGAGAGAGAGACTGACTGACTGTGAAGGTATAAAATATTTTCGTTCAATAAAATTGAAGAAGGTATATATCATGTGTATATATAAACCAGGGTGCAGCAGCTAGCTTGACCTTCATCAGAGGGAACAATTCGGGCAGAAGCAAACCGAACGTAACCCAAGGTGTTTATATATATATATATATATATTACGACCTTTTTGCGAAATCGGCCTTTTTGCAAAAAGGGTTAAGTCGTGATATTTTCGTTAAACAACGAAAATATATGACTTAACCTAACCAATCGTCAAGGGCGGACAGTTGATTTAGGTTAATTTAATGCCCGGTTAGGTCAACTGTCCACGCTTGACGATTGGTTAGGTTAAGTCATGATATTTTCGTTGTTTAACGAAAATATCACGACTTAACCCTTTTTGCAAAAAGGCCGATTTCGCATAAAGGCCGTAACATATATATATTTATTATTATTATTATTATTATTATTATTATTTACGTAAATTAATTGAGGGTCAGGTTAATTCCTAACAAAAATTAGTTAAAATTTTCACCTTCATTTCGTAAGTGAAACCAAGTGATAACTTCTGAAATTTGTCATAATTCGATGATAAAAACTTTGGTTGGCTTCAAAATTACAAGAAAAAACTTACAGTATGACATTTTAGATCATACAAAGTTACCTTACAGTAGTGGATTTAAAGGGGTTTACTGGCTTTGCAACCCCCTCCCCTTTGAGCTGACAATTTATCCCGCTTTCATTGAAACTCTACATGGATGTTGATAGACAACATTTGTAACATGTAACATTTAACATGTTCTGCGGATCAGTAATCTTTGACAGAGATTTTTAATACGATCAAGTAAATTAATACAGAGACTAAATTTTTCAAGAGAAAATAGATAAATACACCATTAAAAAATAATTCTAGAAACTGATTTGATTCCAAGAAAATTTCAGTCGGAACTCATTGGGTGGGAAAATATTAACATATTGCAGAAACACTCCTCTTGGAATCGAAAAAACAAAGACAATCTGGGCTAAAAAAAAAACAGACTTGCTGTTCTAACTTTTTTCCAAGTACAATCAGATTTTCGCTTTCAGAAAGACTCTCGCAAAGAACACTTTTGTTTTCACTCTTCTAACATTCTTTTTACTCATGTTCAAGTACACTTTTGTTCCCAGGAAGTTCAATTTTTCTAATCCTTCCCAATCGTGTGTTTAAGTACGATACTGTAAATAAACAATCTATTTTCTAAAAGATTTAGCTTTTATTTAGTCTCTTTTATTTTAGTCTACATACCCTAGAATTCAGTGATGCACAAACCCTGGCCCGCGGGCCAAATGTGTCCCCCCACGGGTCTTTTCAGTGGCCCCACGGGTCTTTTGAATTCAATGAAAAAGTTAGAATATAAAAGGGACCCAATTTATGACTTAGATGGAAAGTAAGTAGGCTAATACATTTAGTTATTTTCTTCGCTTGGCCCTCACATCAAAAAAGTTTGTGCACCACTGCCCTAGATATCATGCACTGCCTGATTCGTTTCGAGATTCGATTTTTGAGAGAATTTTAGATTTTCAAGGCTCGGCAGTTAGGTTAAGTTAGAATTGATTTGGTTTGATTATGTTTAGTTAAGATATATATAACCTCGTTCAGGTTCCATGTGTTGGTCTCTCTTCACACGAAGGTCAAGCTAGTGGCCCCGCCTCTAGGCCTGGCTTGGTGGAGGAGCGAGATGCTCTCCTGCGCTCTACACCGTCCATAGCCAGGTACACGGGGCTCAGCTGGTACCGTCCTGAGCCAGGCAACTAGTCTTCTTTTGAAGACTTCAACTTTGACCCCTGTAATGTTTCTGAGGTCCTTTGGAAGCTGATTAAAAAGCCTTGGCCCCCTGACAACCAAGCTATTCTCCTTCAGTGTTCGGTGTTATCGGGCCTTTAATTTGGGAACACTACACATTCTGCCTTTCCTATTGTCCAGCGTTGTTTGGATGGTAATTGGGTTTAGTTTGAGGTTTGATACCAGTTTTTCGATCATTTTCCATATGTAGATTATGGTGTACCTCTCTCTTCTTCTTTCCACGGAGTACAGATTTAGTTTACGTAGTCTTTCCCAGTAGTTGAGTTCTTTGCAGCCATCAATCTTAGCTGTGAAATGTCTCTGAGAGTCTTCTAGTTTATTAATTTCTTCGTTTTTATATGGGGACGTCAAGACAGATCAGTATTCAAGTTTTGATATGATCAGTGTTCTCAGCAGGAGAATCATTACTGGCTTGTCCCTCCTTTTGAACGTTCTTAGTACCTGTCCCGCGACTCTTTTTGTTTTGTTTATTGCTATCTGATTTTGTGTCTCGAATTTGGCATCATCGGTCATTATTACCCCAAAGTCGACCGCTTTCGCGCTTCTCTGAATTTCCTGTCTATCTGGAGCATGATATGTAGTCTGTTTAGGTTCCTCATTTCTACCATATCTCAAGAGCTGAAATTTCTCGGTGTTAAAAGTCATATTGTTGTCTTCTGACGATTTGTATATTTTGTTCGTGTTCCTCTGCAAGGCCTCCACTTCATTTGCATCGCTGATTTTTCTGCTGATCTTTGTATCGTCCGCAAAAGATGTTACTATACTGTTGCTGTTTACTCCACTGTCTATGTCTATTAGCATGATAATGAACAGAAGTGGGGCCAGTACTGTACTTTGTGGTACTGAGCTGCGTACTTCTGATTCTGATGATGATACACTTTGAATTGTGTAGACCTGTAGACGTTCTCTGAGGAAGTTGTAGATCCATTTTCCCACTTTGCCTGTCATTCCCATATGTTTCATTTTATGTGTTATTATACCATGATCATATTTGTCATAAGCTTTAGCAAAATCTGTATATATGACATCGTAGTTTCCATTGCCTCCAGTGCATCTAGGATATTGTTATAGTGCTCTATAAGCAGTGGTGTCGTCCTAAAATTTTAGGAAGGGCAACGCTACAGGCAAAACTTTAATAGAGCGTTTCATAGAACAATTACTCTATAAAAATAGTAAAAGTTAATTCGAAAATAAAAAATATATATTTAGTAAATGAAGCGACAAATACAGTACATGCTCTAGTTACTTTTAATTTGAATAAAACACACACATATAGATACTCGTATCAGTCGCATGTATACGGTATAATGCAGTTTCATCGTGATATAGTAGATACTACAGTTACATATAGTCTACAATAGGCTTCATACAGAACGAATATCTGTTTCCTTCTTTGAAACTTGTCTGAAACGCGTATCATCTGCAGATCGGTGTCTTTTCAGCCATGAAGTCACGTTGGTTTTCGCCTGAAACTGATGAAGTAGTGGTCCGTTGATGCTCAGAAACATGAGATTTGATATGTTCTCCACAGTTAATTTTGAGCGCAGATCTGTGCTAATTAAATTCATCTGACTAAAATCTCCGTAAGTGCTCAGCATTCACCTATGGCTACTACAGTAGGTAGTATAACGCTACTTCACTGAAATTTTAGGAAGTATAACGCCGTTATACCGCGTTACCCCTCGACTACACCCCTGTCTATAAGTTGTGATAGGCATGATCTTCCTAATCGGAATCCGTGCTGATTTTCGTTGAGTCTTTCCAGTGTCTCCAAGATGTCATAGATTTTCTCTCTAACTATTCTTTCAAATACTTTGGTGAGGTGGGACGCCAATGATACTAGTCTATAGTTCTTTGCCTGAGATCTATCCCCTCCTTTATATATAGGGACAATGTTTGCTCTTTTCAAGATGCTCAGTATTTCCCCAGTGTCTGGGGATCTTCTCCATATCCAGTATAAGGGTGTAGCTATTTCCTTTTTATAGTTTTAGTTAATAATGCGTTCCATTTGTCCGGACCTGCAGCTGAATGTGATTTCATTTGTCCTATAGCCCTCGCTACATCTTCTTTGGTAGAATCAAAGTCTGTTATACAATCTCTTTGCAAGTTCTCTTCAAAGAATGCATCTATGTCAGCTATCGCTTTGTCACTTTTTGGGATACTGAAGACTGATTCATACTAGGCTCTCAATGTTTCAGATATTTCTTTTAGTTCGTCCGTTAGTTCATTATTTCCTTTCCTTAAGGGCCCGATAGTAGCGCGCGTTTTTGTTTTCCTTTTCGCATAGCTATAGAAGTATTTTGGATTTTCCTTTATTACTTCTACCGCCTTTTCATTTTCCCTCTTTGTATGGCCCTTAATCATGGTTTGTATTTCTCTATCGATACTCTGTAGTTTTTCTTGTATTACTTTCCTGCCATTGTTGTCTCCGCAATTAGCTAACTTCGTCGCTACTCTCTTTCTTTTGCGGAATATTCTCCTCTTTTGCCTCTCTAACCAGTTCCTCTTTCCTTTTGGCTGTGCTTTCGGAGGATATTTTTCTAAAATTCTCAGCGTCTTTTCTTCCAAGGTTGTTAGCATTTCTTCAGTTGTTTTATTCTCTAAAACTGTTCTCCACTCTATTTGGGTCATGTGTGATCTGATTGCTTCCCAATTTATAGTCTTGGAGTTTAAATTAAAGTCCCAAATTTGCTTCTTTCTTCAGTATGGGTATTGTCTTTTAATGTTGTCGTCATATTTGTTAATATCTCGATTATGTTGTGGCTTGAGATAATAGTTGGGGTTATTTTTATATCAACAATCATGTTCGTGTTATTCGTGAATACCAGATTTGGGCAGTTATTTTTTTATATATTTCCTGTTATCTCCTGTGTCAGCATAAACTTGTTGTGAGAGTCATCAACAGTTTTGCTTGCTCCTGGTCTTCTCTTGTGCACCCCTTGTCCTGGTGTATATATATATATTCCTATCCACCTTTTTGTATTTTATAAATGGGAAATTAAAGTCTCCGCAGATCATTATATTAGGGGATGGAGGGTTTATAGCCTTTATTTGGTTTCTGATATCATCAATGGCATCCGAGAATTTTTCAGTTGGAGTGTTTGGAGGTCTATAGATGACTATCAGTATCACGTTTCGTTTTTCTATTTTCACTGCTAGGAGCTCCACGAAACTGTTTGATTTACTTATTGCCGTCTCTGTTATATGACCTTCATGTACATATATAGCACCGCCACCTTTACGTCTCGCTGTTCTATCAGCCTTAGTAAATTGAAACCCTCTATATTTATGTCTTTCTTGACAATACAATGTTCGCAGTTTTTACAATTTCCTTGGCAATCTTTAAAATGAGTTTCTGTGAGGCAAGCGATGTCCGCCCTTATTTCGTCCATAAATTCTTTCAGGTTCGAAACTTTATTCAGTGAGTGGTTTGGTTTTATTCCTTGAATATTATTCAGAACAATATTTATTTCTTTGTTTTGCGTTGCCTCTTGTGCATTTCAAGTTCGTTTTCCTTCGGTATCGCTTGTTTAGTTCCCCTACGGTCCTCCGAGAGAGGTCCGTTTCCGCCTACCTCTTCTGGTAGCTTCTTGCCCGGAAGCGGTTTGGCTAGGGGGTTCCCAGTTGTGTTGACTGCATGCGTTGTATGACATTTAGCAGCCGTATTGTGCCTGCGATGTTGAAAAAATTTTGTTCGCTTTTAGTGTACATATGTTTATTCATGTTATTCCTATTGTTTTTTGAACTTTGTCCTTTGTCACTTGGGTTCGCCGGGAGATGTTGATAGTAGCATTTTTTCCCGTATTTGCAGATTCCATATTTTGCATTAGTCCTGCAAATGTCCGGGTGGTAGAATCTACATCATCTACATCTGACTCTGAATTTACAATGACCATTATTGTAGAAGAAATTGCATATTGCGGGATGTTCATATATACATTGTCCTCTCTTATATCTACAATTATCTTTTACATAATATCTGCACATAATTCGTTTCTCATATTTACTCGGGGCCTTTGTTTTTTGCGCTTTATTGGGGGACAGTTTCACTCTGCGTGATTGCACGCTTGTCCTTTCCTATTTGTGCTATTTGCGCCAATGTGCTTCGTAGCCTTTATACTACCTGTTGCCTTTTTACTATTTGTTGCCTCTTTACTATCTGTGGCCTGCATGCTTTCGATCTCGTTGTGTTTTTTTTTATGCAGGAAGGAGGGGCCAAAGGCAAATGCCCGCAAAAGCGCCCCTCCCATAGAAGATGAAGAGAGCCAAAAATCAAGGTCCGGGGTTTTCGAGATGCCAAGACACTCTGCGTTTGAAAGATGGGAGGTCATAGACAGGAGGAAAGATAGATTGAGGAAGATTGTTCCAGAGTTGACCGGTTGAATAGATGAAGAACTGAAAATACCGATTAACCCTTGCATTAGATAGTTGGACAAAAAAGAAATGAGAAAGTGTAGAAAGTCTGGTACTGCGTGCTCTCCTTAAACCTTAAAGGAGGAGGCATGCAGTAGAGAGTTCAGAAGAGCAATGTCCGTTATGATAGCGATAGTAAAGAGAGGGTGAGGAACACTGCGGCGAAGAGAGAGAGATTGAAGACAATCAATAAGAGGCGGGGAATTGATGAGACGAAAAGCCTTTGATTCCACCCGGTCAAGTACGGCTGTGGGGGTTGAACCACCCAACACATGAGAAGCATACTCCATACATGGGCAAACGAAACCCCTGTACAGAGACAGCAACTGAGTGGAGAAGAAGAAACCGCGGAGGCGGTACAGCACACCTAACCTCTTAGAAGCTGTTTTAGAAAGAGAGTATATGTGATCTTTCCAGGAAAAATCACGAGAAAGGAAACGCCAAAAATGTTAAGAGAAGAGGATGGATTGAGTTGTATGTTGTTGAAGGTAAGGAGATAGTCGTGTGGAATATTGTGACGAGTAGACAGAGGGTGGAACTGAGTTTTTGAGTCAAGGTTCTCTCTGCCCCAATCAAATATAACAGAAAGATCAGAGGTCAGGTGTCCCATAGCCGTCCCGTGTGAATCATGAAGCGACTGCTGTGAGGGACGCTTTGGGAAGCGGGTGGAGAAGTGAAGAGTGGAATCATCGGCATAAGAGTGAATAGGACAGGAAGTGCGAATTAAAAGATCATTAATAAATAAAAGAAAAAGAATGGGTGACACGACAGAACTCTGAGGAACACTACTGTTAATAGCTTTAGGAGAAGAACAGTGGCCATCTACAACTGCAGCTATAGATCGGCCAGAAAGGAAGTTAAAGATGAAGGCACAGATAGAAGGATAGAAACCGAAGGAAGGCAGTTTCGAAATTAAAGATTTGTGCCAGACTCTATCAAAAGCTTTCGATGTGTCTAGCGCAACTGAAAAAGTTTCACCGAAATGCCGAAAGGAGGATGACCAAGAGTCAGAGAGTTATGCAAGAAGATCGCCAGTAGAACGTCCATAATGACTATCTGAAAAAAGATTGTGAGAAGAAAGCTGCTTAAGAATCTTCCTCTTAAGGATAGATTCAAAAACTTTGGAAAGACAAGAAATCAAAGCAATTGGATGATAGCTGGAGAGGTAAGAGTGGTCACCCTTCTTTGGGACAGGCTGAATGAAAGCGAACTTCCAGCAGGAAGGAAAAGTACCAGATGAGAAACAAAGACGAAAGAGTTTGCCTTGGCAAAGTGTCGGTACAGAAGCACAGTTCTTAAGAACAAGAGGAGGAACACCATCAGGACCATACGCCTTCCTAGAGTTGAGCCCAGATAGGGCAGAAAAAACATCTTTAGAAGAGATTTTAATTTCAGACAATAAAGTCAGAGGGAGGAGGAGATGGAGGAACAGCACCGGAATCGTCTAGGGTTGACTTGGAGGTGAAAGTTTGAGCGAAAAGTTCAGCTTTGTCAGGAGAAGAGACGGCAACTGTGCCGTCGCAATGCAAAAGAGGAGGGAAAGAGGAAGAAGTAAAGTTGTTGAAGAGGTTCTTAGCTAGATGCCAGAAAGAGCGAGAAGAATTAGAATTGGATAGGTTTTCACATTTTTGTCGGATGAAGAAATTTTTGGCGAGTTGAAGAACAGATTTTGCACTATTCCAGGCAGAAATATAAGCTGAGTGAGAATCAGGAGTTGGATGACGACGTTACCTTCTGAAAGCCTCCTCTCTGTTGCGGATAGCATTAGAACAACTAAAGTTAAACCAAGGTTTTTTGCATTAGTAGTAGGAATAGAATATGGAATGTACGCCTCTATGCCCGAATGAGAATCACCGCTGTGATGCACTCTGCACACTCGGAAGGGCCCCGGCCACGGAAGCAGTAATCATTCCATGGGAAATCACAGAAGTATTGCGTAAGGGCCTCCCAATCAGCGGCGCCGAAGTGCCAAAGGCCAAATTGGAGCGATAGGACAGGAAACAGATATAAGATTGTGATCGGATTAGCCCAACCGAGAGAAAAGTTTCACAGAGTAAGAAGAAGGATAAGAGGTAAGAAATAAATCCAGAATGTTGGGCCTATCTCCAAGGTGATCGGGGATACGAGTAGGGTGCTGTACAATCTGCTCTCGGCACAATCTGCTCCGTTGCGGTATTTGGTTTATTTCTACTTCGCCTTTCTTTGTTTCTTCTGTTTTCTCTGTTCTTTATTCACCCTTTCCTCTGTTACTTTCTCTTCATAGTCTCTTTCTGTTTTAAATACCGTAAAAGAGTTTATTTCAGTCATGCAGTTTTCGCAAAAAAAAACTTTGTCCCATTAAGTTGCTTTGCGTTCGTTATGAGAGAGATTTCTTCATCTTCCCATTCTAGGAATTTATAATCAAAAAGCGATTGACAGAGATCGCATCTCGTCACCTTTGCCACATCTGTTGCATTGCTACAGAAACCATAGAGTTGTAGGAATTTGTTTATCATTGATTGCCATGTTACTAATAGAAGGTAGCCAGCCGCTGGTGCACAAAAATGACTCAAAAGTGTATTATAGGAGGTATTGGGTGGGGCATGACTCAAACTGAGTGAGGGAAAGTATTTTCCGTTACTTCGGGGGATGGGGAATGTGGCACGCTGTATACAGTACTTCTCACTGATTGGTCTCGCGAGTGTGGCCGCGGGGGATAATTCGGAGGTATTTGTAGGATTTTCAGCCTTTCCTTACAAAGAAACACTCGGAAAAATGCTGTATAGATTAATTCGTTTCGTTTTTAATCACTATTATTTTACATACGCCGCAATTTTTAATATTAGAGAAATACCACTGTGCACAATGAATTCACTCAAATATTGGCACTGCTTAAAACTGATTAAATGCAGGATTTTTACTGTAATACCGCTTTCTTTGGACTTTGATAAAAAAATACATATATATATATATATATATATGTGTGTGTGTGTTTGTGTGTGTGTGTGCTCAAATTATGTCAAAGTTTGAAAATCAATGAATGTTTAGACTAAATTGGGTACTGCTACGTTGAATTAGATCTCAAATTGACGTTTCAACACATTATTCCAACAAAGATACATTTTCTCTCCCTCTCTCACGCGACTTTAAGTTGAATTCTCTCTCTAAATTTAATCCCATATTAAAATGATGAATAATAAGAGTCGAGAATTGAATTTTTGAAGATGTCTTTCATTAGAAGGACGACATAAAGGGAGTAAAGAAAAGTTCATTCTCGTTGAAAAGAGAATTCTGACGCAGATTTTACGTTCTGTTTTGAATTTATGAAAAAGAGCTGTTCAATTATTATTCGATATAAGGAGTGTTTGTGTTGAAACACTCGTTTAATTCGTATAGTTGTTTTTATTTGTGTGTTGAGCGATTCATTAGTTATTTTTTGTCTGTGAATATAAATATATTGGTCATAAATCATTTGTCAAGTTTAATTTTTGTCAAATTTAAAATGTATATGTTATAATTTTATATTTTTCACTTCATGCAGTCTGATTACAGGTCTCAGGAATAACGGAGGAAAAGAGGGAGATGATTTCTCCTTTTTAGTCCAGGACGGGTGAAGAGGGCAAAATGAGGAGAGATATTGGAGTTTTAGCTTCAACTGAAGACGGTAATTAGTACATCACTGAATCTTCTTTTATAATACATGAAAGGAACTCGTATAACTACAGCATTATCAATGTTTGTTGAAAATAATTTCGTCATACGAGAAATCTCTCACAGAGAAGGATTCCAAATAAATCTTAAAATTGTAATATCTATGACGTCATCATAGACAAACTACTGCATTTGTCTTCCAGAAAACATTACTTTAGAGAAAAACGCTACAGAACAAAGTATAGCCGAAAAGATAAGGAATCTATCGAAAAGAATGTTACATCTATAAGTGAGACTGAAAATATATGTTACAGGGAATTTGTGTAACTAGGGATTTCATGAAATCCCTAAAATGTTCACGGATTTCATGTAAGGTTAAGTCGTGATATTTTCGTTAAACCTACGGCAAAATTATTGAATACCCAGTTAGGTTAACTGTACGCCCTTGATGAGTGGTTAGGTTAAGTCGTGATATTTTTGTTAAAACGGATCACCTGAAGATCAGGGCCCCCAGCCTTCCTTAGTTAGCCTTATAAGGTTAACTAACAAAAATATCACGACTTAACCTAACCAATCGTCAAGGGCGTATAGTTGACCTAACGATTGGTTAGGTTAAGTCGTGGTATTTTCGTTAGTTAGCCTTATAAGGCTAACTAAGGAAGGCTGGGGGCCCTGATCTTCAGGTGATCCGTTAAAACTAACGAAAATATCATGACTTAACCTTACATGAAACCCCTGAACATTTTAGGGGTTTCATGAAACCCTCTAGTTATGCAGATTCCCTGTAATATATATATGTTACAGTTAAAGTGTGTAACCAGCCATTTCGTGTAATGGCTGAAACTTTTAGTCATTTCGCGAAATGGATGTTTCACTTGGTCATTTCGCGAAATAACCAAGTGAAACAGCCATTTCGCGAAATGACTAAAAGTTTCAGCCATTAAGCGAAATGGCTGGTTACACACTTTGACTGTAACATATACAAGCTCAGAACATCGGATAGCATGCGTTGTCAGATATAAAGGAATGAATACATTAACTTATTTTAAAATAAGTGGCCCCGACTAATCTAACAGCTGAACTACCATAAACGAAAATACTCCTATAATATATAAAACATAAATTAAGTAAAATTGTAAAAATTCATAATTAATTGTGGAATATTGGACTGATAAAAATCGAGTGATATAAATGTTAAATAATGAGAAGAATTAGAAATGATGAGTATATAGGAGGAATAATAGTTTTAATACTGCTAATACTGTAATATAATAAAAATTAAATGAAAATGAAAAGGTTTATTGGCAGACTATAGTCCATATGACAAATATTATTAATACAATGACAGTTCACATACTAAGGATAGAAATATATACAATTAATTAGAAATAATACAGTAATGTCGCAGTTAAGTGGAGCTACAGACAGACGTTTCCGTACCATGAATTCCCAAGCTTAGAAGACAAACGGCAGGACTCGGATAGTTTAGATCAGGGGTCGGGAACCTTTTTGGCTGAGAGAGCCATGAAAGTCAAATATTTTTAAATGTATTTCCGTGAGAGCCCTATAATATTTTTTAACACTGAATACAACTAAATGCGTGCATTTTTTAAGTAAGACCAAAAAATTTAGAGTATAATAATTATCTGAATTTATTCTTTTTAATAACGTTATACTAAAGCTAACCAATAATAAATTCAATACTTCTTACCAATATGACTAATGTGACTTCTGGTGCTGCATGGTTTTGCTGATGGCTTTGTAGTCTGGTTGATAGTTGGTCAGGTTAAGCTTCATGCAGGCATTGAGGCTTCCATCCGTTAAACGTGACCGTAGGTTGGTTTTGATGTTTTTCAGGTGTGAGAACGACTGCTCACATGCATATGTAGAGCCAAACATGGTCAACACGGCAATACTCACACGCTGCAGTGTGTGGTATGCGACTGGAAGCGCGTTCCAAGTTTTGAAAATCAGCTGGTCTTCGGATTGAAGTCTTTTCATTTCTGTCCACTTGTGTTTACTCGACAGCTCTGCTCGCTGACGCGCAAGTCCTTCCAAATCTTCGTTCAATGACTTGAATTATTCACCCACATGTCTGAGGCTTTCAGGTCAGCAACTTCTACCTCAAAATCTCTTATGGAGACATCAGGGATGTAACTCAGGTCGGCTTTGTCCACTGCACACTCGTGTGGATGAGTGATGAACTTAAAAAGACGAGTGCGCTCACGAAATTCTACAAAGCGTGCTTTGAATGATTGCAGGAGATTAGATGTGAAGCCAGCTAGCTGCTGGAGATCACAATGTTGAGCGGAGTCATTTGCTGTGCACGCATCTTTAAATTGTCCCAGTCTTTCAAAGTGTAGTAAACGACCTGTTTCAATATCCCCGATAAAGAGTTTCAGCTTGTTTTCAAATGCACACACTGCTTGTTGAAGGGATAAGACTGTATTTCCAATGCCTTGCATTTTCACGTTGAGTTGATTCAGATGTTCAGTCATGTCCACGAGGTAGTAAAACTTCAGGAGCCACTCAGTGTTAGCTAGCTCAGGATGCTTGACGCCTTTCATTTCAAGGAAAGTTCGGATTTCGCTCAGGCAAGCCGCAACACGGCTGAGAACCTTCCCTCTTGACAACCAACGCACATTGCTGTGCATAAGCAGACCGGGGTAATTATTCCCAACTTCATCCAGCAGTGTTTTAAACTGGCGATCATTTAAAGCTCGAGCAACAATAAAGTTGACCACCTTAATCACCAGCGACATCACCTCACCAACTGCTCGCCATACGTTCGAGCACAAAGCGCCTCCTGATGTAGAATGCAATGAAAACTTAGGATGGGTCTATTTTCATGTTCACGAAGAAGCGCTACAAATCCTTTGTTGCTCCCCACCATACACGGAGCACCATCAGTACACACTGAAATAAGTTTATCCATCGGTAGATTGTTCTCTTTAGCGAACTCCATGAAAGACTTGAATAAATCCTCCCCTCTTGTTGTCCCTTTCATTGGTACGATCGTGAACAGTTTTTGCTGACAGGGGCATGTCTTTTATTCGTTTGATTATCTTGTCTTTATCTGAAAAGTCGTCAAAAAGTTCATTGGCCACATCAATGAATGTTTTGGCATACTCGCCATCTGTGAATGGCTTTCCGTTCCTCACTATTGCTAAAGAACCAGCAAAGCTAGCCGAATTCCAGTTACCTTGTCGGGTCCATACACTGAGTTGCTGTTGACTGGTTTGCACTCTGCGCAGTAGCTCTTCACATGCCTTCTTCCTGCTGTCTCCCGCTGGATATTTCGATGCAAATGTAGCATGGCGTGTGTCGAAGTGCCGCTTTATATTTGACCGTTTCATCGATGAAATTTTATCAATACATATTAGACACACTGCAGTACCTGCTCTTTCTACAAAGGCGAATTCCTCTGTCCATTCGTCCTGAAATGTACGGTACTCCTCATCCCTTTTTCTTTTCGCCATCTTCGTCAAAAGGGTTTGCTCTGCATAAAATAGCACTACCACCCACTACCACTGCTGAAAAGCGACTGACTGTATATGAATATCAGTAACGTCACGCACAAGACAGCCAATCACAAGAATCCTACGTCACTGAGTGGGAGGAAGGCCAAGGCCGTGGTTAGGAGCGTGATATTTATCGTACACTTTGGACGGCAAATATCGTCGTGTGTGGCCGTAGCCTAAAAAAGGAAGGAATTACTCATTACTTATCGTGTTAAGAAATGTCAGCTAAGATTTATCTGCGAGCCAGATGCAGTCATCAAAAGAGCCAGATCTGGATCGCGAGCCATAGGTTCCCGACCGCTGGTTTAGATAATCGGGTTGGTTGTTTTTTTTTAATTCTTTGCCTTAGACTGTATTGAGCACGTCTTGTTACCTCCGGGAAGTTCGGGACATTGCGGGTAGCAAACATTTGCGAAGCTGAGCATCTCGGAGGTAATTTATGCAAGAGTCTAAAAGACCTGTTGTACAGCAAGTTTAGGGTTCTGCTAGAACCTTTTTTATAATTCACCCAGAGTTGCTGTCCGTATATATTACTGCAGAAAGTACGAAAGTGAGTGTCTTTAGCTTCACTTGTACAGAACCGAAAGTGCCTTATTGTCATATTCGCTTTAGCACAAAGGCTTCGAGATTGTTTTCTTATATCTGAGTCATCACTCAAGGAGCTGGTAATAGTTTGACCCAAATACTTAAACTCTTGTACTTCCTCAATTACTTCACCATTCATTTTAAACCTAACATCAGGTGACTGATTACAGCTTTTAGGATGACACTGCATAACCTTAGTTTTTGTAACATTAAAAAGAATATCATGTTTCTCCGAATACACTTCGTAGACTTTTAGTAGCCGATCCAGACCTTTAACAGAGGGACTCATTAACACCATATCATCGGCATAAACTAAGTTATTTATCCTTGTATTATCTATACAACATCCCACTGTTGCCTCATTAAGTGAAGCAATTAATCCGTCAATATACACATTAAACAGCATAGGAAAGAGCAAGGAGCCTTGCCTCACCCCGCAAGAGGAGCCAAAACATTTGGATAGTACATTGGGTCACCTAACGGTAGAAGATTGGTGGGAATACCAAAATTTCAATAAATTTAATATGTACATGGGAACCTTCCTGTCTTCTAGTTTTTTAAATAAAATATTGTGGTTTACTCTATCATATGCCTTACTTATATTTAGGAAACATCTATAAATAGTTGAATTATTGTCAGTGTATTTAGATATTATTTCCTTAAGTACATAGATACACAGGTCACTTGAGTGGGACCTTTTAAAATCATTTAAAACCAAACTGAGTAGGTTAGGTAATCATTTAATCGGAGTAAAATTAAAATTAAAATAAATTACTGTTGAAAATAATAATATTGCTAACATTACAGTAATAATAATAATGGATCTCTTCGGTTTGAAGCACTGTAAAAAAATAAAATAATATTTGTAGGAAGAAAATGCATATATTTGTTAAGAAAAGTACGTTCTTCATTGCAGAAATATATTATTTGAACGTAATATTTGCTATAAATTATATTTTTATTTACAGATTTACAGATGAGTGATAAAATAAATTTACGGTACTTGGTTTTACATTACTGCGCAGTCCGAGGAAGCGGTAGTAAAGTTTTTTCAATCTACAACCTAACCTAACCGTTGAAAAGACTCAATAAGCGGCAAAGTGGGCCCAAACATGAAATGATTGACTCCTATCTTTGCGAATTAGTTTGGCGTCGAAAGAGCACAAATAAAGACCTATTTGAGAAAATTTTACGAGACATTTCCCAATTTTCAATTTATTCTAATTAAACTGTTATGCATTTCTCCACCATAAAATGTACTTTTTTAACAGATATATATATATATACTGTATATATATATATATATATATATATATATATATATATAGGGTGAACCAAATGTAGGTGGACAGTAAATGATAACGTTTATTTTGAGAATACATATTTAATTTTTTTGTATACTATAATACAAAATAAAATTTAAATAAATTTAGTTATAATATTTAATATAATATAACACAAACACCATAATTATAATGAACACCATAGTTATAATATAATATAACACAAACCGTATTCAACCTACTGTCCACCTACTTTTGGTTCACCGTGTATATATATATATTTTTTTTTTCTACCTAGAAATACTATTTTCTTTGGTTTTTTCACAGTGCTTCAAACCGAAAGGACCCATAATAATAATAATAATAATAATAATAATAATAATGATAATAATAATAATAACTAGAGGGGACTCGCTTCGCTCTCCCAAACCCTCTCGATTTGTCTTTAATGTTACAGCCGGTTAATAGATACCTAATATGGAATTCTCGAAAAATAAACCTTCGAAAATTTTTTTTTTTGAAGCGAAAGTGGTGAAGATTTCGGCTCCGATCACTTACTATTCCAATACTTATTATAGAAAACGTAAAATCTGCGAAATTCCTCCAGGTCAGGGAAGTTCTTGTTCTTATATCTGCATAGATTGAAGATACCTAATTTGAAATCCCTCAAAAATCAATCTTTTCAATTATATGCAAGAATTTCTGCTTCGAATCTTGAACCCTAATCTTGTCAACGGTATTTGGAATGAAATACAAAATTTCGCCGAATTTATTTCAGCTGCCCCTACATGGTCGATCTGTCGTCAAGGTGGAAAAAAATATATATATACTTACATACAGAGAGAGTTACAAGGAGTTACAAGGAAAAGAAGTACCTCAGAAGGCCTTGCGGCCCATACCGAGGAGGTATCAATGACAACGGGTGACAGGGAAAAATTCATGCACCCTCAAATAGTGTGCAAGATTCGGTCTGACCTTTTCTTGAACTGATCCACAACTTCTGAAGGTAGCCTGTTCCACGTGTCACAGATCTTGTAGGTAAATTAATTCCCACACAAACACTAGTGCTAAACCGTTCCAAATCCAACTTCCAACCATTGTTGCGAGTTGAGTTAGCATTTAAACTAAACATGCTTCTAAAATCGACACTGTTGAAACCGTGTAAGAGCTAGAAAACCTCGATGAGTTGACCGCGCAGCCTCCGAGTTTCCAGCGAAAACAAATTCAGGGCGCGTAAGCGTCGATTGTAGCCCATATGCCTAACGGAAGGGATTAACTTTGTGGCCCTCGCCTTGACTCACTCCATCCTGTCAATATCTTTCCTAAGGGTGGGTGACCAGAACTGCACAGCATACTCCAGGTGTGGCCGAACGAGGAAATTGTACAGAGAGTGCACAATCTTGTTCCGAAATCGAAATTGCCTCCTGATATAACCCAACAGCTTCTGGGCTTTCTTTTCCACCTCTACGCACTGTTTGATAACCTTAAGGTCGTTGCTAATTAGCACACCCAAGTCCTTTTCCAAATCAGTGGCCTCGATATTACTCTCCAACATGGAGTAGTCCGACTTGGGATTGGCGTAGCCAATGTGCATGATCTTGCATTTGCCCAAGTTAAACGGCATTTGCCATTTTTCGGACCACTCTCTTATCCTACGTAGGTCCGCACGCAGTTGCTCGATCGCTTCGGGCGTCCCAACATTAGCCCCAAGCTTGGTGTCATCAGCGAGAGAAGAATGGAGAGAGAGAGAGAGAGAGAGAGAGAGAGAGAGAGAGAGAGAGAGAAAAGGAGAGCGAGAAAGAGGGAGAGACTCTATTTTAGTTATTCGTGAATAAACTTCACATATTCGGAATAAAAGAACATATCTTCGATTGGTTTAAATCATATCTGTCAAATCTTTATCAGCATATCAGACTAAAAGATAATTTTCCAACAAGGTGATGCTAACTAGCGGAATATTCTCGACCCATTACTATTTCTAATTCACGCAATGATTTTCACCTTTCTACCACATTAAATTGTGTGCAATACGCAGATGATACCACACGTACTGCTTCCCATCATAACTCAGACTTTCTGATTAATGAAACCAACCGGCAATTAGAAAAAGTGTATAAATGGGTGTGTAGTAGGCTGACCATATTTTATTGAACCTGACAAAGTAATTTTATATGATTATTACCACAAAACATATAAAAACAAACTGTCAAATAAAAATTGGAAATACTATTCTCGCAAGGGTGAATGAGGCTAAAGTACTGTACAATGTGTACATGGCATTAATTTAGGCGAAAAACTAAATTTCAAACGTCATGTACAACATACAGTATCAAATCCAAAATATCAATATTTCTCTTCATCTTATTTAAACTAAAAAAAAATCCCTTCTTCAAAATGCACTCTTAACCCTATATTTTTCCATCATACATCCACATTTATTATATTGCATTATAACATGAGGTACCTCAAAGAAATATATAAAACATCCTTTGGAAATAATTCATAAAAAATGTTTGCGAACTCTCTCGAATAATAAAGACAAAGTCACACTTCCCCAACGTTTAAAGAGTTAAATATTTTAAAACTAAATAACTCATACAAATTTAATGTTGCTGCCGATATGTTCGAAATTATCGATCAAAATCAACATACATCACCCATTCAAAGAGCAATCACTCCCCCGCTTCCATCAAATACGCTAGCGTTATTAACACCAGACTGCCCAGTGATTTTATACACAAACTTAACTATACAATAGAAACTGCAGGAAATGCGGGAAATTCAAAGGAACAGATGTATGGAATCCAATTACCATGCATTTAACATGCAGGCTTCATCACTAAATGTATTTCCCAAATCACTCAAAAAGCACTTCATTAGCTCCTACTGATGTATAAGGTCATTACTGCCATTTTTACCATAGTAATCAATTTTGTAATCAATTATTTTAAATATTCTAATTTCATTAATCACCTTTAATTTCGTAATCTATTCTTTTTTCATATATTTTTTTAAGCAGCATCCATTTTCTATTAAATATACTCGTGCAGTAAATCATTTAATTTAAAATTATGTAACATTTTGTAAACTTTATATTGTATTTATTATTTTTGTTGTCACTATTACTATTACTTGCCACTTTCACTCTCGTTACGTAATAAATAAACTAAATGCCATTAATTTTGTCTAAAAAGCCTCCATGCTTCAAAGGACATATTCAGATGAGAGTACTCTGAATATAAGTATTAATGTCATCAAATATCTAAAAATTGTAAAACTGTCACTTTTATTCTTTGCTGAATAAGTTTTTGCATTTGAATTTGGACATATGCGTTAATACGCATATACGCATCATGTATTTATTATTTATATAATCTAAATTATTAATGAATTCAGTAATTTTTATGTAGTTCAATTTGGTTAATATACATCTGGCATTTTCCACTTAACTTTTAAATTTTTAAATCAGTTTATCTTTGTCGAATTTTCTATTGCATATAAAAATAAGTTTAATAAGAGGAGGGGCAACAAGCTTGACCTTCGTAAAGTGAGAAATCATCGCACGGAACATTTGAAAGGTTGAAAGGTAATATAAAAGAGAGAGAGAGAGCGTGTGTGTGTGTGTGTGTGTGTGTGGAATCACTGTATATCTTGAAAACATTTTATTGTCTACTGCAGGTGGGAAAAAAGATTTCTGAAATCTTTTGTATAAAACGAAACAATAAAATTTTATATTTTCAGGGAACAAATCGAAAACTGAATTCTTGAGTATGAATATTGATTAAAACTAAGCTTAATGGAAGTTTCCTATAGTTTGTGTAGTGGCAGCTTTGCATTGAGTTCCAGTCGTATCCAGTGATATCCAAGTTAATACAAGATGATTCCACATTTGAAACGCATTATGAGACTTATTTCATTGATCAGCCATTGCATCCGAGCAATATTTTCACTTGGAAATTAAAATCAGAGAGCATCCTGATTTCCTTGAAAAAGATGAACTGTTGATATAAAACCACATGAAGCGAAAGTCATTTTATAGGTAGACATCCTCGTCGTAATTTCCGCATTGTAGTAGTGCTGCATAGGAAATTTACTTGGTTGCTACAACCAAACTATTGACAACCAGCCCAAATGAGTGCATTAACAATTTAAGTTTCTTATCCGAAAAATATAAAGTACTTACTATAATTCTTCCGTTGTTGAATTAATCACTTGAAGGGGAAGTCAAATAGTGACAATTTTTGGTTGTTGTTCTGGGTATTTCAGAAATAAAACAACTTTTCATCTCACTTTAAACAAATATGTATTTCACTTTGATAACTCACTTCCCAGCCTCAAATCGCTTATTTATTAAACATTTATACATAAAGTACAAATGCATCTTATGAACGTTCGTAAACATGATACGGATTATTTTCATTGGATTACTTTTAAAATTTTATAAAATTGTGCTTTCTTAAATGCTCGTATTTACGCGTGGTCGATTTTCATTTTATTTTAGTTACCCTTTTTCTAGAATATTTCCATTTCTTGTATGTCACTTCTCAAACTAGAAACATCATTTGCATAAAATGTTGAAATTTCAAAATGTTTGATATGAGAGCTGGATTCAGTTATTATTTATGAGTTTTGCAGTTGCGAAGTCCTTTCAAGAGCGGTCACTTTTCAATAATAATAAAGTAAATAACATTTTCTTCTGTTTCTTTATTTCGAATTTGCAATATTTCGTTCATGTACGTATGTACAGCGTCGAGTCTTTCATGTGATAAATTCGTTTAAAATCGTAGGGATACTTATACAGTATACGTAGAAAGCTTCTCATATGTACCAACAATATCTTCCTTTCGGTAGAGGCACCACGCTTTACAGTTGGCCTTTCTGAAATCCTGAACAACAAAGTTAAGAATGTAAAGCACAAAATGTAAAATCTCAATAATACAATATTTTTCCGTCAGCATATATAAGTGTCGTTACGCTCTTAAACGAATTAATTACAAGAAAAACCTTGAATATACTGTATTCATATGTACAGTCCCCTCCAAAAGCCCTCTCCGAGATGTGGCAGCAATGCAGTCTCTCTTTCTCCCCACCCTCACTCCCTCCCTCTCCTCCCCCCTCTCCCTCTCGTTATCCCCTCCTCTTGTCATCCCCCTCTTCTTTCGCTATCCCCACCTCCTATCTCTCTTTCTCTCTCTGTTCCCTCCTCCTGCCTCCTTGTTATTTTCTTTCGATTTACCTTCATTTTTATCTTCCTTTTTCCTTCCCTTTCACCTCATACTAATACATGACCCTTCTCTTTCCACACCCCCTTGCTCACCGATTATTACCTCCTTCCATATCTCTCATTCCTCCCACTCAATCAACTACTGTCATTTGTGTTTTTGTTTCTTTCCTCTTTACATTCCCTCCTAATCTATTCCCTCTTTTACATAATAACTGACTAACTCATCCACTCGCATTTAATTTTTAATAAAACTTTCTCTATAAATATTCAAAAATATGTTAACAGGTTTCGAAAATGTTCGTGTATATCAATAATCTTGTTCTTCTTTTAAATAATACACCAAAAACGACGATATTACGAGACCAAACCGTCTACATAGAATCGCACAAAAACTGAAATTAATCGTCGTAATGTCGAGGAATACAACACTTATTTGTAAGTGTTAATATCGAATCATGATATGACAAAAAGTATTGCATCACGAATGATCCCAAAATTGGAAGGACACTGTAATTCGGCGTGTCAGATTACAGTTCGAATAGCATCCCATTTTAAACTGTGATTCCCAGCGACGAAATATATTATATATGTAAGGTAAACAAAAATATGGGGAAAACTCCTTAATTAGCGTTTCGTTTTGACGATCTTTTTCCAGCCCATGTGTAACAGACAATATCAAAACACCAGACTAAATGTATGTTCCGCAGGAACCACCAAGTCATTTACAATCATGTGGCATCTGTTCCAAATACGCTACGAGAGGTCATTAATAATAATGGAGAATGGACCAAGTATTGAGTAAGTGTGTATAATAATGTTATGGTTGTGATGTAGTTAATATATATTTATTTACTTGAAGAATTGTCAGTTCCCTACAATTTGAACATTATGTTTTGTATGTTCTTAATTAATTAAGAAAATCCCTAAATTTACTTGATTCATGCTTATTTTTATAATAAAAAATTGAACTATGTTATCATTATCTCTCCATGGATGAACCTTTTTCTGGATAATCATTTGTTGATGATGCATGGACTTTAAATAGAAATGTTATTGCCTGGAGGAAAAGCCCATACTACATTACTACAACTTATCTCACACTTTAACTATAACATGGCCACATCAAAATTCAATGATTGAAAGTTTTTAAAGTATTCCATGTTTGTGAAATAACCTAACTACTCTATTGTTTAAATTTAGGAATAATGCATGAATAAAATATATAGTCGTCCTAGCATTACCACCAAAACTACAATGAACAATATATTTATTCAGTCATTGGTTTTCAAAAAATAAAAGTATTACCATGACATATGTAAGTGACATGCGTAGAAGCCTAGGGCCTCGGAAAGTATTGACTCTCGTTGGCCCAAGGGGGAAATGAAATGAATCGTGGAATTTAAATAAAAATAACAAGGTTGCTAAGATCTTTAAATGAACTGTATGCGACCCTCTCTCTATGATATGTTGTAATCCACTCTCTCACCGACGCTCCCTTTGGAAGAGACTTCGGATTTCCATCTTGCGTCGTGATAGAACATTTCTTCTCTTTTTCTCTCATGCACCTGGAACTACACAACAAGTTTACACATTCCTACTTCTTTATATTATCTAACTAACTTATTTGGCCTATTTTACCGTGTTAAATCCTATCATTATACATATTTAGTGCTATTTCTAAACTAAAACTTTATGAATACATGATTGGACGAAACGAGAGGTGAGCATCAGTGGCGCGGTGGGACTCTCATCGCTGGTAGGGCCAGAAAGCATTTTGGCGTCCTCTCGAAATGATTCGAAATTTTTAATTTTAGCATTTTTTGACCGTTTTGACACTGAGACGTTTTTGTTTACATTTTTCGTTTTGAGCGTTATAAACAGGACAAAACTGTTAGATTTGTTTGGTTAATAAATTTATAGAAATATAGGTTGTTTGTATGCAGAAAATATTATTATTACAAATTTCTTACAACAATAGGAAGCACAAAACGTTTTAAAATAATAGAAAGCACAGCACATGTGTGTCATGTATGTGAAAATAAATAACGTCTCTACCACATAATTAGGGCTTTCGAGAGAAATTTAGATGATTGACCAAATCGAACAATTAGCCGGTCTGTGTCTAGTTTCTTTGCTATATTTCGTTCTACTGAAGTAGTATGACCGCAAAATGGGAGAGTGCAATGCAATTGAAAATGATGCATGCAATATTGAACAATGTTGCAAATGAGATATGCAGCAAGAGGCTGTTGCAGGATTTCTGCAACAAATGGGAGGGGGAATGTTGCACGTTGTTATGTAACAAGGGGAAATGGTGCAAGTTGTTATGCAACAAGGGAGAATGCTGCAAGTTGTTATGCAACAAAAGGGGAGGGGGGAGTGAGCAACAAGGGGTTATGCAACTTGGAGGCGGAGTTATCCTCCAAGAGAAAGAAAGAGGAGAAGGAGAGAAAGGAAGAGGAGAGGTGTTCGCCTGGCAGGAGCCAAGCGCATATTAAGACTTCAGCCGAGCGGCCGTTGTCTTAATATGTTCCTAATCAACCAGCTGGCTTAATCAGCCAGCTGGCTTATCTGGCTGAGTTGCCAGATTGCGCTATTTATTTAATTAAAGCATATATTCTGGCTTAATCAGCCAGTTGGCTTAGAAGACTGAGTTGCCAGTTTGTACTATTTATTTAATTAAAGCATATATTCTGGCGTAATCCGACAGTTGACGTAGCTGTCTGAGCTGCCAGATAGCGCTATTTACATAATTAATGCATATATTCGGGTTTAAAAATCTGATTTAGAAGCCAGTCAATTGATATAACTAAATACCGTGTACAAACAAAAAGAATTAAATAAAACACCATTACATCATTCTGTTTATTTAGGCGAATTAATGAAAATATATAGAAATATACATTAGAATATATATGATCAACAATAATAATAGCATACGGATGATGAATATATAATATAATAAATATACAATGGAATATAAATATAAGGGGCTCCAAAAAACCTTAGCCCCCCCCCCCATTTGCAGCTTATATCGAAATAGTTTTTAGTGATTATAAAAATATATAAAATTCTTTATTATTGCAGGTATTAAAATTACTCTAGCTGATAAAGTGATAATATAATGGCTTCTCAATTAATTGGTGATTCGGAGAGGCAACGTGTGATAGATCGCATACGAGCAATAACATTTCGGAAGCTCGTGATGCTGGAGCCACCTTTATAACACGTTCATGGGTTGCCAAAAAGTTGCGAAGAAGTGAGGACTTCGTCAAAAGAAATTGCAATAAACGTTGATGAATGTGAAATGGATACAACCAATCTGGCGCCCAAATTTTCCACTCTCTCAGGAAACAAAGGACATCATTGAAAACGGTACGCGTAAGCGGAAAAACAGCTGTGCTAAACTTTCTAGAGAGATCGAAGTGTTGAGAGGAAAGAGCGTTAGTGGTGAAATCATTCGACTGTACCGTCATAGGCAAGGTTTAAAGCCTTGGCATGAACTTCCAAAGCCAAGAAAAACTCAACTTAACATCGATGACAGAATGTGGTTTGCCCATTATCTTGAAGATTGGGATGTGGATGATTTCATGCATTTAGCTGTCTCCGATGAATTTTTTGTTTACGTAACACATCGGCCTAACTACCAAAATGATCGAGTGTGGGCCACAACACCAGATGAAATCGATGACAATGAACATTATCGCGAATTGTTAAAAAGTCCAGACTATGTTGGTGTGTTTGTTTTGTTCACTGCAAAGAAGCTCATGTGGGTGCTGAAGCCAAATGGTTAGAGTTGGGATGGACAATATTTTCGTGATATTCTATCCCAGCATGTCATTCTTTTTCTAAGAAACCCAAACAATGTTATGAATGTCGATCAGGTCACACTTCTGCACGATAAGGCCCCCTGCTTTAAGGCATTAGCCACTCAACAGTTGTTGCGGAACCATGAGATCGATTTCTTTGGAAATGAAGAATGGCCAGGAAATTCTCCTGACCTGAACGTCTGTGAACACATTGGATCAGTTATAAAGGACAAGGTTGAATGTCTCTTGTTTCAAGAACCTGCAGCAAATCAATTTTCGAAGGATACAATGACGAAACACATTGAAACTGTTTTAGCAAATTTGCATAACGATCAAGATCTATTCACGTCACTTTTGGCAAGCTACCCAAAGCGAATTCAGGCTGTCTTGGAAGCCAATGGCGGGAACACCAAGTTTTAATTGTTTCTCATTAAATGCAGGATTAAATTCTCTTTTGTAAGGTATATTTAGTTTTACTGTACCTCTAATGGTTTAGGCCATGGGCGGGGGTGCTAAAGTTTATTGGAGCCCCGTACATGAGAGATGAGAGATGAACAATCACGAGTAATTTGTCTTTAATCCTAGATTACACACGAGAAATGAATAAACAATAGTAATGTACATTAATCCTAAATTTTTATTAGTATGCCATTATTAATCGGGATTTCAACTTGGTTTTAAACAAAATTACATTCACAATATTTTTTATATCGACATTTAAATCATTCCATAGTTTCAGTCCAATGAAAATGGATAGTTTTTGAGATGAAGACAATCTAAATTGAGGTATAACATGCTTTGGTCTATTTCTAGTCTGATACGAGTGGATTTCTTGATGAGCTACAAAATATCTGTTTACCCATTGTATGTTAATGATTTTGTTCTTACACTCGTAAATAAAAATAAATTGTGCCAATTTGATTACCTCATCGAGCTTTAGTAGTTTTAATTCTTTAAATAATGCACTGGAGTGATCAAGGAAATCAGCATCAGATAATAACCTTATTGCTCGTTTTTAGATGACAAAGATACTGTTTAAAGCGTTATTAACGGAGTTTTCCCAAACAAGGGTGCAATACGTTATGTAAGGAAGAACAAAAGTATATATGATAAAGAGTCAATAAAACCTGTTTAGAGACTACATTTCTAAGCTTAAACATTATAGCAACGATCCTTCAAATCTCTTTCGCGATATAATTTACAGAGTCTTACCACTTGAATGTTCTTCCTATGTATACCGTCTTGTGGTGTCTTTCTGCTGACCCCTGTTTCTACTCATATTTATGTAAACTGGTCCTAATCTCGGTCTATCAAGGAGACATCATATATTGTAAACATCTTTTGACTCTCTTTTCAGAGGAGCAATGAAATGATTCTATCCAGAAATGGTTTTATCATGGTAACTGCAAGATTTAATCAAAGTTCTTCCTGCTTCCGTTGGAATGGATATAATATCATTATAATACCTATCTATGAGTTTAAAACGAGAATAATCTGATGATGGAGTTGTTTAATCTCCTTCGCAACATCTAAAGCCATATTTTTTTATGCAGGAAGGAGGGGCCAAGGGCGAATGCCCGCAAAATCATCCCCCCTCCCGTAAAAGAAAAAGAAGAGAGCTAAAATCAAGGTCAGGGGTTTTTCGAGATGCCTAGACACTCTGCGTTTGAAAAATGGGAGGTCATAGACAGGAGGAAAGATGGATTGAGGAAGATTGTTCCAGAGTTCACCGGTTGAGTAGATGAAAGATTGAAAATACCGATTAATCTTTGCGTTAGAGAACTGGACAGAAAAGGAGTAAGAAAGTGTCGAAAGTCTGGTGCTGCGTGCTCTCCTTAAAGAAAGAGACACTCAGTTAGAGTGTTCAGAAGAGCAGTGTCCGTTATAATAGCGATAGTAAAGAGAGAGTGAGGCAACAGCAACATTGCGGCGAAGAGAGAGAAAGATTGAAGACAGTCAGTAAGAGGCGGGGAATTGATGAGACGAAAAGCCTTTGATTCCACCCAGTCAAGTACGGCTGTATGGGTTGAGCCACCCCACACATGAGAAGAATACGCCATACAGGGGCGAACAAGACCCCTGTACAGAGACAGCAACTGAGTGAGGGTGAAGAAACCGCGGAGGCGCTACAGCATACCTAACCTCTTAGAAGCTGTTTTAGAAAGAGCGTATATGTGATCTTTCCATGAAAGACGGAGAAGACCTACAGTCTTACATGGACTCTGAAGCACAGGTCGCTACATAATATGCTCGCAGAGGATGGTCTCCCATCCAACTTCTACCCAGACCGAATGTCGCTTAACTTTTACCTTCGCTGAGTGACGGGAAGCGGTGTTATGAAATTGGCATGATGTAGCCCTTAAAATGAGAATCAATTCAACATATTTACTACATGGAAGTTGCCATATTTCTGAATTATTAGAAAGGCGTTTCTGTCCCATCTTTATAGTCTATTTTCTGCTGCTTTTTAACATTAGACCAGTCAACACGTTTATTCTTACTTATTGAATTATTATATGTTGTGTATTATTATTATTATTATTATTATTATTATTATTAGTGATGGGACGATACCAAAATTTTTAACGATTCCGATTCCGATTCCGATACCACTAAAAAGTCTCGATTCCGATACGATTCTAGATTCTGATTCCGATTCACAATATTTTTAAATATAATTCTATACTTGTTTTTCTGGAAATTGTCATATTTTACTCTGGTAAGATTAACTATTTACATTATGATTATGGTAATATAAATTATAAATTATAATAGATTGGTTTAAAAATAAAAATCAACTGTAAGTTGTAACAATTCATTTTAATCTTCTTGATTACACATCATGGATATACATGTTTTAATGTATAGCTACAATACAATAAAAATAAAATTTGTTATCCTCTTTCATTTAAATTTTAAAGTTTACATTGCAAAACTGGTTCAATTAAAAGTTAAAGAATCGTTTTAAGAATCGGAAATCATGGTACAATTCTCTCGATTCCGATTCCGATTCCTGAAAAATGCTCGATTCTTCCGATTCTCGATTCCGATTCCGATTAATCGTCCCATCACTAATTATTATTATTATTATATTTTTTTTCGCAACCACTGTATACTAGGGTGGCCCACTTTTCAATTTTTTTTTAAAAGTATAGGTTATCGTAGTTTTTCCCATTATTTGGCACTATACTAACACATTGGTACCATTTTTACAAAAATTGATCAATATTTAGGGGTCTCGCATCGACCTTGAAATTACGATTTTTTTTTTAAAAATGCGTACTTTTTAACTTTTTACTGAATCAAGATAAATCATTAAGTAGGGATGTTTTCTGAATCCTCTTGATGAGAGAAGTCGTTTGGTGTGCCTTCCAATGTCATACGACTAACTGTTTAAAAGTTGTGCCTGTATACAGGTAATACCAATGTGCTAGTATAGTTCCAAATAATGGGAAAAACCACGATCACCTATACTTTTCAAAAAAATCAGCAAATAGCAGACAAATAAGGAAGAAAGAAACAATAACTTAAACAATCACTTTTGCATTGTATTGACCACTATCACACGTCAGCTGGGACTGACAGCAACTTTCCTTCTGTGCAATGAGGAGCCCGGAGATGAGAATTGCTTGGCGGTGCTCCGCCGTTCCAAGGAAGTTCTGAAACACATGCCATTATTTCAATTTCATGGTTGTAAAGTAACCTATTTTTGTTCACATTCAGTTCTCTTTTTAATTGACATTATGCTTCATGAATCTCATTACTAAATTGATAGCTATGAAAACTTAATCAACTGACCTTGACCATTTTGCCATCCCAGTGGACAACAGTGTGCCTCGGTGGCGTGAAGAAGTCCTTCACAGTAGGGCGGAGTGAAAAACTCATTTTTCGAATTTTCAAATTGGCTAGTGTGGAAAATGTGTGGAGTAGTGAGGAAATAAGCTGGTATAAATTTAAAATCATAACATTAATATCTTCAGGTGCCACAATGACCTTCAATATTGAAAAAATTGAAAAAGCAGATTTTAACCAATAATTACAGAAGAGTCCACGATGCACAATAGACAAGAATTTATTCACACTTGTATAAAAATAGCTCAGTGAACCTTTAAAAAAAGTTTCTATTCTCTAAAAACAGTTTTCTATAGTCAGCTCACTCAGCTGTCACGTGAGTACCTCGGTTCAGTGTAGCTGTCGCTCTCGTAGCAGGTGGGTGTTCTGTTGTTGGCGTTACTCAGATAGTCTAAACTATATTTCTTATATATTTTGCATTTCTGTATTGTGTTGCCCTAAGTTTGCCATGTACTATTAACTGAAATTAACGTATAATTGATATTAGCTTTCTTTTTCAGATTTGTATACCTTCAAAATGTCTCGAGTTTGTGCAAAATCAACCAGGGCCTCAACTGAGTGCCCCATGTTTGGTATGGGGGAAGATTGTGGCACAGGAATCTTCCTACATACGAAGGAGTTTTTAAATATTACTTGTTTGTAAGAAACGATTTGAAACAGAATACTAATAAAGATCCTTCAATATCTCAAATATTAGAACAAGTTGTTGATAAATTGAAAACAATTTGGGAAAGTGCTTCCGTCCCAATTCTGTCAGACAGGCGAATTGAAACAATGTTCAGAAGCTACCACGAAAAGTATCGTGTCATTATGAAGCCATACCAAAGCAGAAAAAATTCTGAAGCTTACAAAGCAAAGATTGATATGTTCAAAAAAGAAGCACACACGAAACTTTTTGACATTGCAGCGTGCAAGTGCAAAGTACTAACACAATGTTCTTGTCCCAAAGAAAAAACGGTTCCAAAGGAAGAAGTGACGTTCCTCTTAGATCAAAGGAGTGAAAGAAAACTGTTTATTGATAGAGTAGATATTACACTCTCAAAGAAAAAAGCATCTACGTTGCTAAGAAAGCAAAAAGAAGCTGTGAGGCTCACCAAAGAATCTTCACAGGAGAAATTGCATGATACAAATGTTGAATTATCATCATCGACATCAAATAGTGAAAGTGAATCTGGCGAAATATCAGACGATACATTTCCAGAGCCAGTTAGCTCGAAGAGAAAGCTCGAACAACCTGAAGAACAATTATTCAAGAAAAGGAAAACTACAAATCTACCTTCAGTGGCTACTGCTTGTGACAGGACTGCAGTTTCAGATCGAGCTGCAGCATTCATTGTTAGTGCAGTATTGCAAGATATTAGAGAAGTTTCTATTGACAATACATCTGAAGTAGTGGATAGGAGTAAAATCAGAAGAGAAAGACAAAAGAAGAGATCAGAAATTATGAAAGATCAAAATCAGGTCCCAATCAGAGGAATCTATTTTGATGGTCGAAAAGATTCTACACTCTTCCAAGAAAAAAAAGAGTCCAAAGTATATCAGAAGAAGGTAACAGAAGAACATATCACTTTAGTGAGAGAACCTGGTTCAGATTATTTGGGCCATTATTCTGTGAATTCTGGATTAGCTGAAGAAATATGTAAAGGAATGTTTGAGTATATTGGAAATAATGACATGAACCTGGAAAACCTTGTTGCCATTGGATGCGATGGTGCAGTAGTCAATCAACACTGGAGAAAAGGGAGGCGTTATAAGGCTTATAGAATTGAAGCTGAAGAAGCCAGTTCAACATTTAGTGTGCCAGCTCCATGCCAATGAATTGCCATTACGCCATTTAGTTGCAAAGCTGGATGGAAAAACATCTGGCCCCCGCGGATTCACCGGTCCTATTGGCAGGGAATTAGAGAACTGTGAGAGTCTTCCTATTGTCGAGTTTGAAAGGATTGATGCTGAGGAACCAACTGTAGACTGTGAAGATCTTAGCACCGACCAAAAATATCTAATTGATATTCATCAGGCCATAACAAAGGGATATTGCTCTCCAGATCTTGCTCATCGTAGTCCAGGCAAAATGGCACATTCACGATGGCTGACTACAGCAAATCGTTTGCTTCGTCTATACGTTTCAACTGTAAGTCCATCTGAGAACCTCATGAACATTGCTTCTTTTATAATGAAGGTCTACATCCCAATGTGGTTTTCTATTAAGCAAAGTACGTCTTTTGTCAGTGGCTCAAAACATGTTTTCAAAACTATTGAACTAACAAGAACACTGAATGACGAAGTAAAGGATATTGTAAACCCTGTCATACAAAGAAATGCATTTTTGCAAATCCAGAAAATATTCTAGCATCAATGATTCATGATGACCGCAGCGCCATAAGAGAATTAGCGTGGAGGCGAATAAAGAAAGCAAGGCAAACAAACAAGGAAAAAGTTGTGAGGCGTTTCACAGTACCTGTTATTCAATTTGAAGCTACTGATTATACTGATTTAATTAATTGGCAAAAATGCATTGTCACTGAACCACCTGTGACAAGACACCTGACAGAAAATGAGATTGAAGAATTCATAGAAAACAAGAGTACCCCTCCATTCGAGAAATTCCCTTGTCATACACAAGTAGTAGAAAGAATGGTAAAATTAGTGACTGAAGCATCATCAAAAGTATTTGGATTGAACGCGCGAGATGGCTTCATAAGATCAACACTTCAGTCACGTAAAAAAATGCCATCATTCGAAAGTAAAGCTGAATATAAAGTTTAAATAAAACGTTAATAGAAAAAAACATGCGCAAGGATGGGTGGTTGGGAGGGCATGGGTGGAGCTCGACACGCAGCCACCTCCTCGTGGTGAGTTCTGGATTATTTAGATCATTAATCAAAAGAACATTGATCTAAATAAACTAAGAGCTGCGTAATTCAGTAACTATTTTGGTAATTGGAACACTTAATATATAATAATAACAAGTAAGTTTCAGTTATTGTACTAATGCAGAATATAAGAAAATCATTATATTTCACTTTTTTTCGACGGCTTGTGGCACCTGAAGATATAATTTCGCAGGACTAATATTTATGCACAGTCATTATCTATAGCACCCACATATTTCCCGCACTAGCCATATTTGAATTTCGAAAGAAAGTTTAAAAACCTAATTTTCGATCCGCCCTACTTCACAGCCGTCGCCACTTCACGGCGATGTGACACTCTTCCCCGGCGAGCCGTTTCTTTCGAGATGCTGAACTGATTGAGGTCTGCTGGTGGATCCGCCGAACGTGTGATAGCAGCCACAATGCTTACTACCTATGTAGAGAATGGAAAGTGGAAAGGAAACTGTCAAGAATACATGTGGGTTACGGGACACTTTAAAACTGACGCTATCGATGAATACTATACACAATACGCACCTGATTATTGGACATGCGGAAACGATCAGCCACTTCCATGACAGCAGGTGCATTAAGGATGCAGCGAGGAAGATTGACAGACACACTTGGCTCTTTCGGCAGGGGGAACGCTAGTTCTGTCTCCGACTCTCCTGACATGCCAGTATCATCATTCTCCATGGCCTCATCTCCGGTTTCGTATGCACACTTTGAGGTTTGCGGCTCCTGGCGAGGACGTTTTCTTCCTTCCTGTAGCTTTCTTTTTACAGCGAAAACTTTATCGTTCCCGCTCATCGTTGCCACCCGAGGACCACGTTGATCGAGGTAGAAGTCAATGTCTTCTTTCTTGGCCTTGTCGGACAGTAGTCGATTCTTCTTTATATCTTCGACAGCGTCAGATGCTCCGATATCCCACAGCTTGTCCACACTGTCCGAAAACTTCTGCCGTTTTCCTCCGGCGTCAGTTTCTCGTTTTCTGGTCTTTTGGAGTAAGTGCCACTCTTTCCACAATGCCTCTAGCTTCCGTTCGCAGTTGAGCTTTGTGAATGTTTTAATGCGGGCCATGTTCCAAAACTTTAAGATGTTGTTTACGGTTTCTTTGAATGCGTCTTTCCTGTTAGCAGTGTACTGGATAACACTGAAGAAGTATTGCAAAACCTGCCGTGTTGTTGGCAATTTGCTACCACTGATGGAGGACGACGGTTGGCCAACTAAAAAAATTTCCGAGGCCGATCTTAGAGAAGGTAGCGATGTTATTTTCGCCTTTCCTTTTGATGACTCTCTATTTGTAGCTTCAAGAGTTCTTCCAGTTATGGTTGCCATCGATTTGTCCATGACAAAGGATGAGGAACTCAGACAGAATTTCAAAATGTTATGATCTGCAAAAAAAGAAATAGGTTAGGTACTTGGCACAGGCATAGTGCATTTTCTAATTACCTATATACATTATACATTCCGCCCGGGTATGGTGACTCATTTTTTTGAAAAGTATAGGTGATCGTGGTTTTTCCCATTATTTGGCACTATACTAGCACATTGGTATTACCTGTATACAGGCACAACCTTTAAACCGTTAGTCGTATGATATTGGCAGGCACACCAAACGACTTCTCTCATTAAGAGGATTCAGAAAACATCCCTACTTAATGATTTATCTTGATTCAGTAAAAAGTTAAAAAGTACGCATTTTAAAAAAAAAAACTCGTAATTTCAAGGTCGATGCGAGACCCCTAAATATTGATCAATTTTTGTAAAAATGGTAC
The DNA here is from genome assembly GCA_023014485.1 of Bathynomus jamesi. Taxonomy (NCBI): domain Eukaryota; kingdom Metazoa; phylum Arthropoda; class Malacostraca; order Isopoda; family Cirolanidae; genus Bathynomus; species Bathynomus jamesi. The sequence continues at coordinate 112,915 of JAJOZX010008549.1, forward strand.
CAATGTGCTAGTATAGTGCCAAATAATGGGAAAAACCACGATCACCTATACTTTTCAAAAAAAATTGAAAAGTGGGCCACCCTACTGTATACATGCAAAAATAAAATGTTTGTTTTTTTAATTTGGCTTCCTGTAACTCAGTGGTTCTTAACCTTTTTAGGCTGCGACCCAAATTCTGGTCGTGGGGCTAGTTCGGCCACCCATGCCTTCAAACAGTTCACTTGTAATAGGTAACAAAATAAATAACTAATGGTAAAATGATTAGAGATAACATAAATAAATGATAAATGGCAATTTAATGACAGGGTCAAAATGGCTTGGCGACCCAATTTTGGGTGGCGACCCAGAGGTTAAGAACCACTACTGTAAATAGATAAGGCACTGAAATACTACGGAGAACCGTGTTTAGGAAAAGCTAAAATTTTATATACTCGTACATATCTAGACTTAAATAAAGCATATATATATATATATATATATATATATATAGGGTGTTTCATAACATGTGGGACGCACTTTCAGGATGGGTTCAGGACCTGAAAACAATGAAAAAGTTTATATAAACATATGCTCGAAATCGCTTTGTTTCCGAGTTACAGCCCGTAATGTGTTCGGGCAAGTATCCGCCTTACCTTTAAAGAAAGTCCTAAAATGACCGCCTTGCGCTTGAATACACGCCTGAACACGCTTCATCATAGACTGCTTGACGCGTTCAAATATTCCAGGTATTGCTCGGATTTTATGGCATCCTTGTTCTACACGTTGGCGAAGCATTTCAACGTTGTCAATGGGTGTCAAGTAAACGATGGATTTTAGATGACCCCACAGGTAAAAATCGAGTGGATTCAGGCCCGGGGAGCGAGCAGGCCACGCAATGGGTCCTCCACGGCCTATCCATTTATCATGGAAATGGTCATCCAAATAGTCTCTGGCTACTCAACTAAAATGAGGCGGAGCGCTGTCATGCATAAACCACATACGACGTCGGACACCAAGAAGAACTTCATCTAGTAAATCGCTTAAATTATTCCCTAAAAAATTGGAATACGATTCTCCTGTTAATCTTCCAGGCAAAACAAAAGGACAGATTAAGTTGTCGGCAATAAGTCCTGCTAGGCCTGTTCAAAAATCAACTTTTTCTTATTTTCATAGGTTTCTGTACATTTTCCCATGCTTTTTGACCTGAAAAAGCCGAAAATCACAACTATTTTGACCTAGGATGTTGGGAAGCATTGCCGCATGGAGCTTTAAATTTTCTGCCTTGAAATCGGCCAAAGCGCCAATTCCGGGGTCCCTTGAATTATGTTTTGCACTTTAACTTTGATCTAAACAAGATAGAGCAACAAATTAGGTATCAAATGAAAGAGCATAAAATTAATAAATAATAATAATAATAATAATAATAATAATAATAATAATAAATAAATAATAATTAATAATAATAATAATAATAATAATAATAATAATAAATAAATAATAATTAATAATAATAATAATAATAATAATAATAATTATCTATCATTTTTCAGGAAACAACAGAAACTCAATCAGAATCTAGAAAACCATCTACAAGTTACAACTTCACAATGGCATTAAGCAAGGAGCTGAGGGAGCTCTGTGGGCGCACAGTTGATATCTCAGAACCTCCACGTACTGTTCACAGGCAGGTGTCAACTGGGCCATCTACCAGATCTCTCACTGAAACTTTCCTGGTTGGATACCATTCAGCTTTTATCAGTGGTTCCAGCTTCCCACCAACAGACAGGCGTTCCAGTATTTCCTTAATCTTCAGAATTTACCGGAAAATGCAGGGAGGCCATGGTTGAAGACCTTGCATATGAAACAGTTGAATCTATCCCATTCTGGCAGATGGCTAGGATCAAGACAATGACCAAGTACAACGCAATGAAGCTCTTCATGAAACTACATGAGAAACATCGTGCTCTGGTGAAAAGCAAAGGAAGAGCAAGTAACCCTGGAGGAAAAAGAGGAGCATTTGTGCTGGAATTAGACAGCCTGTTCGATATAGGAGCTCCAGATGCAATCCAGGAAATACAGAACAACAGACTGTTATCCAGAGAGAAGAAAGATGAGGATATCAGGTTCTACGAAGACCAAAAGACTGAGAGGAAAGGTCATATGTCTGGTCATGACAAGATTTTTGAGACAAGATCCCTGCAGCAAGCAGCGAGGAATGAAAGACTGCAGCATAGACAAGAACAAGGTAAAACTAATTACTTTGAACGTTACAAAAAGTTTTAAGTTTTGCTCCATTGCGATATTTAGCATGTACTTAACAATTACTGTCTTAACATGTTGTACTATTTTACAGCTGCAGCAGAACAAGAGGCAGTTGTTCATGTGGATGACATTACCTGGGGTGACTCAACTGACAACGACGCTAACACAGAGGACATGGATTACCATCAGCCTCGTCCTGGATGTTCTCACCATCAAGACACTGTGACTAGTGTGACTTTGACGTTTCCAAGGAAGGTCATGGAATGTGATGTCATCTGCAATACAGCTGATCGTCTTGGTTTATCAGACAATCAAGTTACTGCCATGGTTTCTGCCACCTTGAAAGCTGGAGGGGCTGATCTGGATAACTTCGTCATCTCAACCTCAACAACACGTCGCAACAGAATGCTGTCCAGGTATAATATCAGCCAGAGTCACATGTCCAAGTTTTGTGAAAAACCCCCACAGTACGCTGCCTTACACTGGGATGGAAAGTTGCTCAAAGATGTCTTGGGCAGTGAACCTGGAAGTACCTCAGAGACTTTAGCTGTGCTAGTGTCTGGTCCACCTTCATACACTGAAGGAAGTTAGTTATGGGAGTACCTGTCATCGACAATTCTTCTGGCACAGCTCAGGCTGGCTTCAATGGATTTACTGGAGACATGGGAACTTACGGATAATGTTACTGCCCTTGTTTTGACACTACATCCAGTAACAGTGGAGTTCACAGAGGAGCTGCCAAACTGCTGGAGAAAATGCTGAATAAAAAGGTGTTTTATCTGGCCTGTCGACATCACATCCTGGAAATCCTAGTAGGAGCAGTTTGGGAGAAGCTGTTTGGGAAGGTGAAGGGGCCAGATAATTCCTGGTTTGAGCATCTGAAGGATGTTTGGACGGACTTGTCCAAGGAAAACCCAAAGATGCTGGCTATCAACAGCAAATGGCTGAAGGAAAAGAAGAAGAACAGTGAAGAAATACTCCAAGACATTCTAACAGCAGAAAGGCTTCCAAGAGCCGACTACAGGGAAATGGCTGAACTGACAGTCATTGTTCTTGGAGGAACGCCTCCTCGAGGTATTCACTGGAGTCGACCAGGCGCCATTCATCAGGCCAGATGGATGGCCAGAAACCTGTACTCCATGAAAATGCTGATGTTTGCAGATCAACTTGAGTACGACGAAGACACTGTATCAAAGCTGGAAAGACTCAACACCTTCCTTGCGCTGTTCTACACTCCTGTATGGATGATGTCAATGTCTGCTGCAGATGCTCCCGTGAATGATCTAAGTCTAATCCAGGACATGTTGAAATACAAGAAAACTGACCCAGAGCTTGCTGATGCAGTACTTAATAAGATGGAAAACCACAAATGGTACCTGACGCAGGAAGTCGTGCCATTTGCCCTGTTCAGCAGTAGATTGAGTGACACATTGAAGCACGACATTGCTGCCCAGTTACATGCCACTGAGAAGCCAGACAGCTTCAGAACAGGAAAGCCTCTATTCCAGAGAGTCACAGCTAAGACCACCCTGGTTGATCTCATTGGCCCAGAATCACATTTCCTGCTGGACACACTGAACATTGGATCCGAGTGGCTTCTGGAACCTGTCACGTCTTGGCCACAGAATGAGGACTACAGAAAAGCGTTGGACTATGTTAAGAATCTGAAAGCGGTGAATGACATTGCTGAACGTGGTGTCAAGATGATGAGCGACTTTGCAAATGTCATAACAACAGATGCCAAGCAAAGGGACTATCTCCTTCAAGCTGTGGAGTTCAACAGACGCCGCTTTGACAGCTTCAAGAAACAAACTCTCAACAACTGACTGTGTAAATGTCATTATGAAATTAATCATCATGTAATGCTTTCACTTCTTGATCGATTAGACTTGTGACAAAATGTTAATCTCAAATTTGTGTCATGAATAAGGCGCCTTGTCTGCCTTGAGTGTGAGAAAACGAATTTTGTGATATTTCTGAAATCTTTGTATGTACCAATGTGCCATTTCTTGTTCGAAGACTATCATAATTGTATAAGTTAGAAAGAGGATTAAAAACACTTTAATTTGGTGCCTATTTTGTTGCTCTATCTTGTTTAGATAAAAAGTTATAGTGCAAAACATGATTCAAGGGACCCCGGAACTGGTGCTTTTGGCCGATTTCAAGGCAGAAAACTTAAAGCTCCATGCGGCAATGCTTCCCAACAACCTAGGTCAAAATGGTTGTGATTTTCGGCCTTTTCAGGTCAAAAAGCATGGGAAAAAGTACAGAAACTTATGAAAATAAGAAAAAGTTGATTTTTGAACAGGGCTAAAGTCCTGCCCATACAGTGATACTAAATTGTTGTTGGTGCCTTGACTGGATGATGTCATGCGGATTCTCTTCGGCCCAGTGATGAGTGTTGTGAAAATTGATCACGCCATTTTTTGTGAAGGCAGCCTCATCAGAAAACAACACGGAGGATAGAAAAAGAGGATCGCGAGCACACTGTTGAAGGAACCAAATACAAAAAGCCTCTCGTGGTGGGAAATCAGCTTCAGTAAGGCATTGTACTCTCTGAATGTGATATGGGCAAAGCTGTTGTTCCTGTAAAATTCTCCACACAGTTATGTATCTTACACCCTCTGCTGCCGCTATCCTTCAGGTGCTGACACCAGGATGTTCCTCCACGCGATTCAGGACCCGTTCCTCCAACTCAACAGTTCTGGCGCTGATTGGTCTACCAACATCTGAAACTTGCTTGATGAATGATCCTGTATCACCAAGACGCTCGTCTATTCTCTGAAAGGTCTTATCTGGCAGACGGCGATTCGGAAACCTTTCCACATACAGACGTCTTGCTGCGGCCGCATTACACTCGGCAAGTCCATACATGAGATGCATGTCTCCCATTTCTCTGTTTGAATAAGCCTCCATTCTCACTTCAAATGCACACTATCACTGCATACCACAAAAACTTTTAAGTTTTTTTTTTACTGGACTGCACTTATTCACGGTAAGAAATTATAAATACGAACAGTGAAACACCGCGATGCATCTCTGACTGACTGATGGCTCTACACTCAACGATATTGAAATATGTCATAGAGTGTACGAAACATTACAATCGGCAAGGCCATACATGAAATAAGTCTCGTACACACTCACAAACATTGTCGGCAAGCAGTGTTTGTACACAGTTTGCGGAAAAAATTGCTGGAATACAAAACGGGCTGTAACTCGGAAACAAAGTGATTTCGGGCATATATTTATATAAACTTTTTTCATTGTTTTCAGGTCCTGAATCCATCCTGAAAGTGCGTCCCACATGTTATGAAACACCCTGTGTATATACGAAATGATGTCTCTAAAGTTTACGCTGTAACTTCGGATATTAATATTTAATCATGCGATAGCCTGAAAGATTTATTTTAATGACATAATAAAGCGGTGCATAGGCACATAGAAAAAAACTGCTTGATGCTTAAATGAAATGATTATGATATGCGTGAGTATGACTAGGAGTAAGAACACAAAACGAGGTGGATATAAAATATTTTTTATTTTTCTACGAATTTTTCCGATTCAAGAAAAAATTATTAATAATTATTATGAAGATCATGATTATTATTAATTAAAACGTGTTTACAGTAGATTATAATATATCAAATCTCCAAAAAAGATAAAGATTCGCAATACTCGTACTTATCTCTCAACGACCTCAACACAAAGCCGAATGATGGTCTCTTATCAGTGATGAAGCTTAACAACAGAAACTTGCCAATCATGATATATGTAGTGTATGCACACACACACACACACAACACACACACACATATATATATATATATATATACACAGGGTGTTTCAGGTTGGTCGACCCTAGAAATCTCATCTTGCGCGGACGTTCTTCTATACAAGCGTCGTTCTTTACGTTAATTATACTGTGTGTTGTTTGCAGTTGAAATGTATATATTTGCGGCATGCGGGAGGTGCCCCCTCGGGGCATTGGTTTCTGCGCGTATGTAGGAGAATTACGACTTCTGATTGAGTGAGGCCCATGGTGTAGTGGTTATCATATCTGACCGGCAATCGGAAGATCCCGGGTTCGATTCCCGGGTGGTTACCTCATTTTTTTCATTTGTTCGTTCTCCCTCCTCATCTTGCGCGGAACGTTCTTCTATACAAGCGTCGTTCTTTACGTTAATATATATATATATATATATAGTTGAAATGAGTTTGTAAATTAAATGCAGTTGAGCGTTCGTGTTCACCAACTTTCTTCTCTTCAACTCTGTCCACATCCTTAAATTTAATTAGACAAAATTTCTGAATATAATGAGTCGATTAAAGAAGTTTCGAATCTTTTTAAGAAAAACGCAGATTTAGATTCTAAATCGTTTAAATTATTTTTACTTTAGAAGAAAACAAAGACGTTTCAAGCTTTAAAGGATAGGATAGTATTTTTTAGTGTAATTTTATTAAACAGCTTAAGGTTTTTCATGTTGTATATATATATATATATATATATATACACACACACACACAGTGCTTAATTTGTGACGGAACGCTCCGGAACGCCGTTCCGGTACTTTTATTTTAAAACCTAATTAAAAAAAAAGGTTTTTATTTTAATTAATGTGATTATTCTATCAACTTCCTATATATAGCAATAGCATGCAAGTAAAGCAATTTTATTTTGTTTCAAATACATATAATATTTTGTTTCACTTAGATGAAATAACATTTTACTTAAATGTTGCAATCACAGTCTAACTTTCTTTTTAAAATAATACTGTATTCGAAGAACTTTCATTTGCATGTTGCGCAGCTTTCGCAAAAAAGCGCTTAAAATGCGTTGGTTTCCGGGGCGCCGCCCCGGACCCCGCTGGGGGAGCTGACAGCGCTCCCCAGACCACTAACTGTGAGAGCTTCACCTGCGTTCCACTTCTTTTTCATTTACAAATTAAGCACTGTGTGTGTATATATATATATATATATATATATATATATATATATATATATATATATGACACAATTCTTTTTAGAAAGTTTAACAAATTAATAACATTCATTATTAAGTCATAAATTTATAAGTTAAAGATGCCAACAACTAAATTAAGAATTATAGAATTTACGATAAAGTTGAAATATATTCCATTCTTATATCAAATTACCTACGAAATCGTTGATTTGCTTCATTTCGGGAAGGTTATTTGATACAGACAGAGTTTGCAGAAAACCTATACCAAATTGAATTTATCTGCAGCCGTAGCTAATATATTCAGCTAAATATAACCAAAATGTGGCTTATTTTATTATTGTTGATTTGATCATGATATCCAACGTAATAAAAACTCGATTTCTTTTTTATAAATAAATCAGTAATTTGACTCTGCAATACTTCCCAATTTGTCTCGTATGTCCAGCAAAGAATATTGTGCTTAATTTCTTTGCAAATTTTTGAAAAATCAGTGTTGTTACTTGAATTCTTACAGTTTACGAGACTGACGTATCAATGACATTTTAATTTAATCTATTTGTTAGTTCTATCAGATTTAATTTTAGGTTTTACCACTTTATTATAAATTGAGATGCCTGTTGTACATACTCGTACATGGGCAAAGCCAGACATTATTCAAAAACCTCTACTCACAAGGTTGTGAAAATCGACAATAAATTAAACGTCCCAAGAAAGGGTATTAAGACTATTTATAAACAAGTAAATGAATAATAAAATAAATAGATAAATAAATAAATACACGAGTGAATATACAAACTAGTGATGTAGCGGATGTCATTTTTTTCACATCCGCGGATGCGGATGCGGATGAGGATGTTTGATTTCAACATCCGCGGATGCGGATGCGGATGCAGATGTCTACATTTTCGTTATTTTTTAGGATATATTCAAGATTTGTTGTGTTTAACGTATATAATAAGTTATTATATAGAGAGAGCTGTAGCTATAATGTAGTATAATTGATTAATTGTACAATAATTGCTGTACTTTTCTCTGAACATATAAAATAATATCAAGCATCTAACTAAAATAGAAATCAATTAGTGAATTCGTCTGCAAATAAATTCGTTATATTTTGTTGAGTTTTAGCCACAATTAGAAACCATAATTGTGTTACCAGGATGCGGGACGTGAACCCAACTCAAATGCACCCCACCGACCTCTTTCCCCAACCTCCACCCTTATAGAAAGAAATCTTTAATTAGCTTGATAACTATTTATATTAAGTTTAAAGTTTTATTAGGCATATTTATAAATGAGTAATTAAAATAAAGTAAACTAAGATGTTCATCGTTTAATGTTCAAACTTAATTATAGGAAGGTTATGCTTAAGGAACATTAATTTTCTGCCTTTTCTGCTGCCAGTCTGTTTCTCTTTTCATCATATATTAATCCAGCACTGCTAAATAATCTCTCGCTTGGTACGTTTGTTGGAGGACAGGCTAAATGTTTCCTTGCAAGTTTACTCAAGTATGGATAGATATTCTGCGTATGTTTCCACCAACTAATAGGATTGTCACATGCAGCCAGGCGTTTTTCTTGGTGATAGCTCTCGATCATTTTTACTACATCTTTTGACATCGCGTAGGTCTCGTCATTGCTGCTTGACTCAAGAATCTGAGAGAGATTCTGTGATAGATTTGCTCGTTGAAGGTGTTGGTTCTGTCACTGAAACTTTTATTCTTTTGGTGGGTGGCGAAACGACAGATTCAAGAGATTGAAGCTCTTCAACTGCTTTGCCAAGTGATGATTTAACTCGTTCTAATGTACTAGGTGAAAATAACTTAGCTTTGTAACGTAGATCTAAGTAGGTTGCAAGAGAGTAACTTCATACAAGAACAGCCTCTCGTCTTGTCGCTTGCATCACTTTTGCGCACAATGAACTAGTTCTCTTAATATAGTAGAATTTGATCATTTCCGCTTATTAATGACATTTTATCTCAACGGTCCACATCCGCACGACATCCGCAGTCCAAAATGCGGATGCGGATGCGGATGCGAGAAAATGTGCGGATGTTCCGCGGATGCGGATGCGGATGCGGATGTGACCTACATCACTAATACAAACCAATACACAAATGAATGAAACATAGAATAGAAGACTAATGACTGAAATAAAATCATTGATTTGATCTAATCAAAGACGAGGGCAAATGCGATTGAGTCCTGTTGCGTCAAACTCCTTGAAGACGGTGTTGACGTCGACACTGATGTCCTGGTGAACGTGAAACAGGGCGACGCTGATAAGTCGCTGGTCAGTCATCTGGCTACTAGATACGTCTTCAATCGGTGGAGAGCTCTAAATGAGCGCTCAGCAATGGCGGAGAATCGCGTAGATTTTGCGATAGAGTCCAGCTGTAGTAACAACACTGTCCTGTAGAGTGGAGGGCATCTGGGTGCTGGTAATATCTACGTAGTGTCTCCAAGTGTCTGGTTTTGTGTCTGCTGTCACGGAAGATGGAAGCAGAGGTATGTATTCGGCCTTTATACCCTGCCACATGTCATCAGCCAATCTGTCGATGAAGGTGGGGAAGAAGTACTGAACGCAGAAGCGAGCGTTGGTTGGCACAGTCGGTCGTCCAATTCGGTGATGAGATGCTCGAGGAAGGAGATGTAGGCGTTCTGCCTCCAGTAGTCCTTGGAGTCAGAGGCTGAAGTGTTTGAGCGCTGTGTCTGTCGTCGTGCTGTTCGGGGAGCCTTGGGAGCCACGTCGACGCTGCTGGCAAAGTCAGTAGTTTGGGCGCAAAATTGGAGAGTACAATTGCAATGTTGCAAATGTTGATCAGTTCCAAAAGAAAGCGGGGGTAATGTTGCAAATAGGGAATATTGCAAATGTGTATTGCAACAAAGGGAGGGGGATGCACCAAGAGGGTGGGGGTAACCCCCAAGTTGCATGAAAGGGGAGCTTTGGGGGAGAAGTTGGGACGGCTTCACCCCCCCAAAGGGGTATACCTAACCTAAGAGAGAGAGAAAGGAGGAGGAGGAGAGTCTTTGGGGGAGAAGCTGGGACGGCCTCACACCGAAAGGGGTATCTAACCTAAAAGAGAGAGAGAGAGAGAGAGGTGTTGCGTCTGGCTGTTATATAGAAGGTCGGGGGGTTGCCAGAGAGCACTATTTATTTTAATTATATGGACGGGGTTGCCAGTGAGCACTATTGAATTTGTTTATTTATATATATGGAGGGGTTGCCAGAAAGCACTATTTATTTTAATTATTTATATATGGAGGGTTGTCAGATACTACTATTTTAATTATTTATTTATATATGGAAGGATAGCCAGTTATTTAATTTATTTATTTATATATGGAGGGCTGCCAATTGCCAAAAAGTCTTGCCAATTAAAAGAACTATGAGGGGATCCTTCCGGGCAACAATATAAACTGAATGTTTAATTTGTATATATTTAGTGAATATTCAAACCAGCGTATTATTTTAAAAAATTTCACTTTAACCCATTAACCACCGGACCCTTTTATGTTGGTCATAAATATATTATTTTTATATATGTGATAGATAGGACTCCAGCTAAGGTAATAATAAACAAATAAGACAAAAAAATTGTTTATTGTTTGAAATACGAACTGGTGCACATCTGCACCATCAGCAGGTAATGAGAAATTTACGTTAGAAAGCAAGTAGTGATATTTATTTTACAAAAACAAAACAAAGGAATAAATATACTAGTTATCCTTATATGAACCCGCTCTCTACGAATATAATAACATGGAAAATTTTTCAGAGTGACTATTATATTATTGCATAATAAAAATGTAATAGTGGCCATAAAATAAATTATTTAAAGAACTGGCAGCACTCCCCTAAAAAGTAAGGTGTTCTGGTTTTCCGCTAACGGTGCAGATCTGCACTAGAGATATTTGGATCGTAATAATTCACTGATTTTCATGAAACTTTAGGGTAACTCTGAGTACAACCTTCCTCAGCACTCTAACCTCAACAACTGACAAGGTCGTTCAACATCTGTTAGTATAAAATAGCGCCGAAACGGAAATCAAAACATGTGAAATTGCGAATAAAAGGATAAATTTTGGATAATTAATTACTAATAACATTTAAAATTATTTTTCTCTAATTTTTCTTGTGAATATTTAGTGTATATAATGTATTTACATAAATTGAGAAGATATTTTCAGTAAGAAAAATATCTACCGAGTAACAATCAAATTAATTTAGTGTAGCATTTCTGCACCATCGGCGTTTTATATATATATATATATATATATATATATATATATATATATATATATAGTGTCCCTTTACCCCACGTCGCTCTCTCCCCCAGCAATCCAGCTGAAAACCTTTTCTTCCACTTTTGAGGGGTTTGAGTTCAGACCTTTCCATGTCTTAAATGATTAACTTCCCCCCACCCCACCCTCCCGATCCCTATTCTCCCTCCTCCACAAACATTTTAATAATGTCTCGCCTGTCCACACTAACAACTTAACTTACAACACCTTAATTTCTGTGATAGTTGGCGAACACTATTAAAAGATGACTTGTAGTTAATTATATTTACCTATCAACGCAGTTTACTGTAACATTTATTTACGTGTGAATAAAATAAAATTTATATTAGGCATTTCAAAATGAATTTGGTTTAAACAGATAAAATGCGCCTGAGTGAAATAAAGGTAGTCTAATTCTTATTTACAAGAGACGGTTATGATCGAAGAAAAAAAAAAGAAATATTGACTAGAACTCTCTCAACGTTTCAATAGGAAAAAAAACGAGCTTCAATAGTCAAACCAGAGACTAACCATTTATTGTACACGGTTTTGCCTAATTAATAAACCAAAAATATCTCACCAGAACCATAGTTACATAAGTATCTCAACTCTGATGCACAAAATTAGTAACATTTATCAGTATCGGCTATTAAGAGCTGGGAAGGCAAGTAAACTGTATCATTGTCTTTTTATCTGTTCAAGAGTTGTTAGTTTCCCCATTTACTTTTAACGTGAATGATTTTAACGAGTTCTGAAAAGAATTATAAAAGACCAAATGACAAACTTGAAACGCGCATTCATTGACTACAAGACGTTACAATTATACCTCCTTAAGACGTTTGAATTGTTAAGTTGAAGGGCACCAAATTATGACACCAAATTATTTTTTTCATTAATTCTCTCCTCTTTCTACCCATTCGCCAGGTTTTAATTAATCTTTTTCACTGGCCATGACCTATAAACCCATCTCTCCTCTCTCTCTCTCTCTCTCTCTCTCTCTCTCTCTCCCCTTGCAATACTGAGTAGAAGATTTGTCTGTTCCTGACAAGCAGGCAAAAAATGTTGGCACTATGAAATTCATGCATTTCCCGTTTCTGGTATGTGCGTAGGCAGCTGGGTATAAGTGAGGTTTCGAGTATGTGATAATTTACAGACGTAGTGGGTAATTTTGTTTTATGAGATAACACTTTTGGTACCTCTGAACATTAAAAAGATTATATTAAAAAGTCGAAACATTATTAGTACTTGGTTAACCTTTGTTTTCATCCCACGAACCTGGTCTCCTCTCTCAGCAATGCTAACCACTACACCGCCGAGATGCATTGTATATCCGTATAACCGTATATATATATATATTATATATATATACAATCTATTTTTATATTTTAGCAGCACCCTAATCCAAATTTGAATTTAATTGTTACTCCTACTTTTTCTATATCGTATTTTCTTTAAGAACTTCCGTTCTCTGAAGCTAGCAATTAAGGAGTAACTAATAAAAATAATTTTCAATAATTTCATGGTTTCATAAATTTCTCATTCAATTTTTTGTTGGCGATTTGTGTGTAACTGATATTGGGTAAAAGTTCGTTGTAACGTAAACAAATTTACATTCACAATATTTTTTATATCGGCAATTAAGTCATACCATCGTTTCAATCCAGTGAAAATCGGTGTTTTTTGAGATAAAAACAATTGAGGTATATAACAAGCTTTGATCTATTTCGGGTCTGATACGAGTGGATTTCTTGATGAATTACAAAAGATCTATTTACCCATTGTAAATAAAAATAAAAAGTGCCAGTTTAATTACATCATTAAGCTTTATTAGGTTTAGCTCTTTAAATAATGCACTAGAGTGATCAATGAAATCGCCATCAGATAAATAACCTTATTGCTCTTTTTGGATGACAAAGATACCGTTTAATGCGTTGTTAGCAGAGTTTCCCTAAAAAGGGTGCAGTACGTTATATAAAGAAGAACAAGAGTATGATAAAGAGTCAATAAAACCTGTTTAGTGACTACATTTCTAAGTTTAAACATTATAGCAACACTCCTTGAAATCTTTTTCGCGATATAATTTACATGATCACTCCATTGCAAATTCTTATCTAGCATTACACCAAGAAATTTTGTTACAGTACACTCCTTTATGGCGATTTCATTAACATTAAGTTCATCAAGATATACATTTCTTTTGTTAGTAAAATCATGAAATTTGTTTTACTGGTATTCAGGAAGAGTTTATTGGTGGTCAACCATTTCATTACACTGATAAATTCTGAATTAAATATATTCTTAGCTGAATTAACATCTTTGCAAGAAAAAGACAGTTGTATCATCTGTAAACATTATGAAGTTCAGTATATCAGATGGTCGTGGAAGGTCATTTATATTCAATAAAAATAACAGTGGACCCAGAACTGGGCCCAGTGACACACCATGTTTGACAAGCGCTTTAGTTGAACAATCCTTATTTATTGATACAAAATGATATCTATTAGACAAATAACTTTTAAACCAATTATTGATTGCTCCTCTAAAGCCGTAACAATATAATTTATTAAGTAGAATATTATGATCTATTACATCAAACATCTTACTCAAATCCATAAATATTGATATCATATTTCTTTGTTCTCTTTAGCGGTATTTGCAATTTCAGATTTAAAATAGCCACTTCCGTTGTTTTATTATTACGGAAGCCATATTGATTGGGGATATAAATTGTAGGATTCTAAATATTGCTGCATTCTACTTTTTACAATTTTTCAAAAACTTTGCTGAACACAGATAATGAACACTCCAGCCAGTAATTTGTTGCTAGTGTAGGATCACCCTCTTTAAAAAGGGTTGCTATACAACCAGTTTTTAGCATTGATGGGAATATTCGTTTGGAAATACTTTGATTGATAACTTTAGCCAAAGGTACAGATATCTTATCTTAACAAGTTTCAATATAGGTACAGGAATGTTATGAATGTTATTTTTTGTATTTTTAATTTACCAACAATATTCCGCACCTCAGTAGAGGTAGCTGGAACAAAAGAAAATTAATTTAGTGGGCTGGGTGACATATATTCTAGAGCTGAGTGATCATTATTTAGCAATTGTGAGCGAGCTCATCCGCTATTGAAGTAAAATGTATATTTAAATAGTCTGCAATAGAAGTATCATCAGTTATTTCTTTATTATAACATTTAATTTCTCTATTAAATTTTTCTTAATTTGTCTTCCGAGAAGCCTGTGTATGGTTGTCCAAGTCTTTTTCATGTCTCCTTTATGTTTGAAAAATTGATTGTTATAATAGCTATATTTTGCAATTTTGATTATTTTAGTTAATTTGGTTCTGTATTGAGTATATTGTACTTTAGGATTTTTGCTTTGTAATTGTAATTTGATTAATTTATCTCTGCTCTTTATTGAAGTGATAATTCCTGGAGTGATCCATGGATTTGCGACACTTTTGCTCGAAACTGTTTTTCTCCTTAAAGGAAAGCAAATATTAAAAATATGGAATAAGGTGTCATAGAAGAACTGAAGCATATGATCTGGGTCATTCATAGGCAGGGTTGCCACTCAACTTTTATAAAAGGTACCAACTCAAATAGACAAAAAGTGCCAAAAAATCATAAAAGGCACCAAATGAAAAAAATTGCATAAAACCTACCTAATTTCATTAAAACCTTGCAGTTTACTCTTCATTCACACGATAGTTCCTAATCATCATCTTTTTAAGTAGTTCTTCTGATGGCTGCCATAACTTGCAACTAGTACCTTGCAGCAAATTCTTACTATGTAATAAGTCATTCAGTGTCTCTGTTTTAAGGCGAGATCTAATTTTTTTTTGTTATTAACTAGTGAGAATATTCTTTCAGCAGCAGCAGACGAATGGGGCAAAGACATTAAATCTAGCATTAATCTTGATAGACTAGGAAAACGTGGTTGATCACCACACTTTTCCTGTGAAACAGCGTACCGGTATTTCTCAGGTTCTGTTGTATTTTCACAAGCTGGCATTTCATATAAAGTCAGTTCCCTCCATTCTTTATTGGTTTCTTCAAGATCATTTTCTTTAATGATATTGGGGAATTTTACTGCAAGAGGTATGATGGAATTGGGCCTTTCTTGACTCACATTTGAAGGATCTAACGCTTCAAGTAATTCTAAATTAGTAAACATATTAGAACATAAAAAAAACAAGTTTTCAGTTGAAATTCTTCAAGATGTTTTTGAAATATTAGAAGAGTGTTCCAAAAAAATGCTTTCTGTTCTAGCTCCACGATATATGTCACCTAAGCTAAGATAGTTTGAAGGATTACAGGGATCAATGTGAATAGCCTTGAAACTGCTGTTAAGAGAGCTGCGCAATTTGTGAATCGTAAATCTTTCTGCCTGAAATTCCAAATTGATCTTATATTATTTATAGCAGGTAAGATAAAAGCTAAAAAGGCAAAGTACATCTTTGTTACAGGGTTATGCAATGCTTGCAATATTGAAGAAGCTGAAGCCATGCCATCTTCAAGTGCTGCTGACGTAAAATACAATACAAGTGCGGGCCATTGTTCTAATAGTCTTTTCACCACCTCCTCTAATGACAACCAGCGAGTGCAACTAGGGTGCGATATCCTTCGAGGTTGAGTTTCAGTAAACTTCTGAAATTCTGCATAGTCAGAAAATCTTTTGGGGCTATGTGATATGTAGGAATAAATATTCCTAGCTAATTCTTCTATGTAATTTGGAAGCTCAGAACATGCATTTGAAGCACATAAGTGCATTGAGTGGCATACACAGCCCTGTACGAAGAGATTTGAACACCCCCCTTTCCTCCCATCATTACATTTGCATTCAGAGGCGGATTAAGACACTTCGGGGCCCCGGGGCAATGAAGAATATGGGGCCCTTTTCTATAGCTTTTTATTAACAATACATGTACACAGTGCCGTATTAAGGATTTTTGGGCCCTGGGGCCAAAATATTCTTGGGGTCCCTCAACAAGACAAATCTTCGAATCGTGTAAATTGATAAAACCAATAATTTCTAAATCAAATAATGCAAGTTTTACACAAATACCAAGCTGCTACAATTACACCAAACCAATTACACAATTACAAGTCCACTACTAATCTGCCAAAGTTAGTCACAAAATCATCCACCACCAGTATACAAAAGTTTTTTGAGCTGCTTCATATCACTAAATTTTCCAATCACAAGCTCAGTATTTAAATTCTGCAAAATATTCTTTTCTCTGCATAACAATGACAGACAGATATTGTTGAGCATTCCAAATTTATCATTGATATCATTATAAACATCGGCCCTTAAAACAGCTGGGCCCTGGGGACTGGCCCCTCACCTTAATACGCCACTGCTTGCATTGTCATTTGCATATCCAATCAAATTTTCAATTGGAACATTACTTTTATAAAAAAAAAATTTACTACTGAGCTGTAAATGCCTTGTGCTGTGCTATCTTTTATTTCTAATAAAGTTAAAAATTTATCACATGTTTTCTGAACATGTATATCATAGAACCGAGCTAAGAGGACAAGTTATTTAAGAGTTGAGATGTCAGTTGATTCGTCGATGATCAAAGAGAATTTAGTGGTCTTTAAGTGTGACACAAGATTTGTAAAGTAAGTATCACCCATAACATTCCGAAAAATACCTGTTGACTTTGTCCTAGCACATTTAATTTCTTTTGCAATTTTTGAATCTGGGCATGCATTTACAACAAGTCCAGGTAAATTGTCCATTATTGCAATTCGCAAATTATGCTCTGCAATAAGGCGCAGAGTTTCAACTCTGAGGACGCAACTTGTTTCTCAAATAAGGGAGACACAGAAGGTTCCAAATAATTCGTCACCTTCTTACGCTGCCTTTTCAAATTCATATTTTTCAAGTGTTTTTCAGTTTTGTTATGCCTTTCAAGTAATGTAACACTACCTGCCAATTCGCAGTTGCACACAGGGCAAAATGCTTTGTCATTATTGTTCTTACTTCTACATACCCAGGATTTAAATCTTTCTTCGTGTAACCACTTAACTTGGAATTTATGGTCATCTCAAGGATAACGTGTTTTATTAGGTGATGTCTCTTTACCATCATTATTATTATCTGAATCATCAGATTTATCTTCTACATTTCTTTTGTCACTCATTGTAAAGGGGTTAACTAGAAAAACACAATTTCTAAAGCTTCTGATTTAAATATAACTCTTAACAACACCATGAAAATTTCACTTGAACGTAGATATACACATAAAGCAGATTTCAAAAGGACTGAGTCACTGAATGTCGGCACTAGTCTAATCTATGCGAAAACGTTTTCAAACGATTTGAATCGTTTCTCATTTGACAAACCCCTAAATACTTTTGTCGCGAAATTGACTTCGTCAAATAGTACCAGATTTTTTCAAAGTCGTACCAAACGTACTTAAAGGAGTTGAAAGTACAAATTCTAGTACGTTCGTACCAAAAACGGCAACCCTGTTCATAGGTTCGTCACAATCAAATCGAATATTTCTTACAGCTCCCAATAAATTTTCTTTTGTTAATCTCTGAGAATATTCTGTAATCATTAGTTGTTTTAACCTGAACAGTGTTATATATAGCTTAAGTAGGAAAATGATCACTGATGTTTGTGGTTATAATTCCAGAATTTACGAAGGCATTGCTATTTACAAATATATTATCATTCGTAGATTCTGTTATTTGATTACCATTGTTGCAGATTCGAGGGGGTTTGGTAATAGTGTAACTAAGATAGAAAGAATTCATTAAGTTTAAAAATTTATGAGAGATTGCTTCAGATTGCAAATTGATGTTGAAGTCACCCGCACCTATGGCATTCGATTTATGGAAGTTGCATAACATGTTATCTAAGTGAATTAAAAGCTATTGATATTATTATTATTAGTTGGGCTATATATACATAAACTGGAAACCTACATAATTTCAAATGAAAGGTAAAGTTTCAGCAATAAAAAGTTTGCTGGGAAATAAATAAATATATATTATATATAATATCAAAATAAGTCAAAATCACTATTCATTTTAGTTTTATTTTGAAAAATGTACACTATTTTTATTAAAAACAAAAGGTGCAAAAGTTGCTAATTCGTAAACTTTTGCCTTTAAATGCTATTTGTTTCTGACGAACCTTTTTCCGCAATTGTACAACGGAGATTAAAATTCTTAAAAACTAGCATACTTTTTGTGAAAAAATACATTTTTAACTAGTCTAAAAGAATGTAAATGTACACAAATGGAATTACTCAAGTAGTTTGCTTTAGCGATAATAATTTCCAACACATTTCTAAGCTTCATGCACTGGAGTCCAATAGGTAGTGATAAAAAGTGGAATATTTTAAATATCACAAAAAATAAAGGAAAAGAAATCATTCTAAAGATTGCAATCTATTAGATACTTTCCGTCAATGTTCAGGATTTAATACAGGGTTTAAACTAGATTCAGTTTCTTCAATTCGTCTCTGAAATCTTAATCTGTCCCGAGCATACTCTTCTCAAGGACCCCTTCTACAGCAATCAACAACGGAGTAAGTTCGATCATTATCACAGAATTTAACTTTTGGTGGCGTACTTACTAACCAATCTTTTTCAGTTTCATCATTCCACCTTTGGTTCACGATTTTTAACTCTTCTTCAATTTTGTCAACGCTATTTCTATCATCACTTCCAAAGTCACTTTCATCATTGCAAACAATGTTATGATTACTCTCAGAATTTTTGAGGCAGCTTTTTCTTTATGCTGACAATGAACTAGATTTAACTGATGAAGGTACATTATACAGTTCTGAAACTTCTGAATTATTCATATTTGACGGATATACAACTATCAGATAAATCGGTACATGAAGCAATTGACGTTAAATCTGGCTGGTTCATAGGAAGAAGGTTATCAGTAGAGTTTTCTTGCAATATCTTTTAATTAGATTTAACTTCTTGCCAGTTGTTAAAAATAAAGGTGCTAGTATCTGCGATAAGAATAATTATAGGCCAATAGCACTTGCCAGTATACTGTCTAAGGTGTTAGAATATGTCATTTATAATAGGATAAGCACATACTTGCAGACTTATGACAATCAGTTTGGCTTTAGAGTGAAACATGGTACTGACATGTGTAAATGCAAAAAACTTCACTTTTTTGTACGTGAAGGTCAAAATATGATAATAAAAACCCACTCTAATAGACAGAGTTTATTTCCACAACAGTTTCGATGCCCACTGGCATCATCTTCGGGTGGATACAGAAAAACGAATGAACCAAAAACAAGAGGGAAAAACAGTCCAGGGACCATTAAGAAATTCGCACCTAGGTTAGATCCCGTTCTCCCGACACTGGAAGGGCATTTTTATTAAAGGGACCCGCTTATAAGTACATTCGCACAAATTTAAAACTATCTTCTTGTTCTATACATACAGATTCTATTATTTTTTTATATATAATTATTACATTTATTATTAAATTTATTACATTTAATATTGCATTATTATTTATTACAGAAATTATAAATTTATTATTACATTGATTATTACATTGTTGTTTATTATACAGAAATTATAAATCGAAAAACGAATGAAAAAGGCGATAAGGAAACAATCCAGAGACCATTAAGAAATTCGCACCTAGGCTAGATCCCGTTCCCCCGACCCCAGAAGGGCATTTTTATTAAAGGGTCCCACTTATAAGTACATTCGCACAAATTAAACTATCTTCTTGTTCTATACATACAGATTCTATTATTTTGACATAATTACTGCATTTATTATTGCATTTACATTTTTTAACATTTATTATTATTGCCTTTTCACTAATTATTACATTTATTGCATTTATATTTATTTCCACATTTATTACTTCCATTATTACATTTACATTTACGTTTATTATTCCATTTACATTTTACCTAAAAAAAAAAAAAAAGCCGAATGAATCAAAAGCGAGTAAGGAAACAATCCAGAGACCTTGAAGAAATTCACACTTAGGTTAGAACCCGTTCACCCGACTCCGTAAGGGATTTTTTGACCAAGAATCTCATTAAAGGGTCCAACTTATAAGTACCTTCGCACAAATTAAAATTATCTTCTTGTTCTATACATATAGATTCTAAAGGGTGGGGCACGGGAACCAAGTGTTTTTGGAATAATCAGGAAAATGATATTTATTTTTGTAAAGAAAATATATTGGTAGAACAACATTCGTAAGAACATAGCATTTCATGTCATAATAATCATGTACCGAAAATTATATCTGGCATATGATGTCCTTGGCCGTCGACGCATTGTTGAAGGCGTTTACGAAAATTGGCCTCCACTCTTCCCAGCAGGTCTCTGTTGATTTGGATGATTTGTTGACGGATCGCTTCCTTCAATGCATCTAATGTACGGGGCTTGTCCTCGTAGACACGTGACTTGAGGTACCCCCATAGAAAGAAGTCACATGTGGACAAGTCAGGGGACCGAGGGGGCCATGCAATGTCACCAAATCTCGAAATGAGATGGTTGGGAAACAGGGGGCGAAGAACAGCCATTGACGCTCTGGCGGTGTGTGGCGTGGCCCCATCTTGCTGAAACCACAAATGTCGACGAGCAATACGCCTTCTTCGTAACTCAGGGATGAAAAAGGTGTTCACCATCTCAATGTAACGCCCAGATGTTATGGTAACGGTAACCCCATTTTGTTCGAAGAAATAGGGACCGATGACGCCAAACTTTCCCACCGCGCACCAAACTGTAACCTTAGGGCTATGCAGCGGTTTTTCATGGAGTTGTCGCGGATTTTCAGCAGCCCAATACCGACAGTTTTGATTGTTGACGGCCCCATTAAGGTGGAAATGGGCTTCATCACTCATTACCACCATCATGTTTTCATTCTGCTCATAAAGTGCAAGCATTTCCTGTGCAAAATTCAGTCGTTGGGGGCAATCGTTTACATTCAATTCCTGCACCATCGCTAACTTGTATGGGTGAAAATGTAATTCTTCATGCAAAATCCGTCTAACAGTACGATTGCTGATTCCGAGTGCAGCTGAATGTCTCCGAGCAGAGCGGCCTGGGCTTTGCAACATCGCTTGTCTGACCCTTTCAACGTTCTCTGGAGTACGCACAGTGCGTTGCGGCCCCTTCGGTTTTGTTTCATTATTGAGCCTCCTGTTCGAAGATTGTTAACCCAACGTAAGATTGTGTCACGAGCGGGAACAGAGTCATTTCGATGAATGTTGAATCTGCGGCGAAACGCACGCTGAACTGCTGTCACTGACTCGCCACTCCTAACAAAATGATCATACGCGAACATGCGGTGTTCTAACGTCCACTGCTCCATGATGGCACCTGAAAGATAAAGGTGAGTGTTAGTTAAAGTTAAATGCTATGAACCCAGGAATGGAATGCTACCTACCGCACGCCCCTCCCATTCCTAATGGCCGATTACTAGCTATTCAAAAAACACTTGATTCCCGTGCCCCACCCTGTATTATTTTTCTTTCGACATAATTATTACATATATAAAGTGCCTTACTTGATTCCCAATCTACAGCATGATTATTTTGGCTGGCGTGATAAAAAATGGCATTATTAATATTACAACTTCTGAAGGCATATTTGTGTTCTTTGTATTACTAAATCACAACTTTTACAGGGAATGCTGTAGACACAGGCTTGTTCCTGTTTTTCAACATTATTCCTAACCAATTTACTTTTCACGGTAGACGAATATTTGAACGCCAAAGCAACTTAAAACTTTGGCGTTCAAATATTCGTCTACCGTGAAAAGTAAATTGATTAGAAATAACGTTGAAAAACAGGAACAAGCTGATTAGGACCTTCTAACCCAAGTGCAAAGATCAAGAGCTTTATTATGCGTCTGGCAGAGCCAGACGAAGGATGATCTCTCTCTCTCTCTCTCTCTCTCTCTCTCTCTCTCTCTCGCTTAGGTTAGGTTGATTCCCCCAGCTTGTGGCAGCGGGAGGGAAGGGGTCTTGCAACAAAGGGGGCTTGCAACAAAAGGGAAGGGGGCTTGCACCAAGGGGGAGGGGGCTTGCAATGTTGTGTACCGTTGATCTTGGTAGCTGCAGTTCACTTGAGGCACGACGAATAGACTTTCTAGAGCTGCGTTGGAACGTCTCTTGGACGAGTCTTGGCGAGTCAATCACACTTCCTGTCTCCCGAAACTTGCAAAATCACCTAATGCTGGGTTTAGAGGGAGGATCCTTGACAACGATTAACTGCTGGTATTTATCTGAACATCCTGACCAACGAATTGCCGCTTTTGACGGAGGAGTGCCCTTGGAGACAAGGCGCAGGATGTTCTTTCAGCATGATGGGGCGCCACCACATTTTGGTCGTCATATTACAGATTACTCGAATCAGTAGTACGGGAATCGCTGGATTGGTCGTGCTGGTCCAATATCGTAGCGCCCGAGATCTCCGGACACTAACCTAGGGTTGCCAGATTTGCCAAATAGAAATACAGGACACCCTGTTCAAATTTAAATTCAAATGATTTCTAATTTGCATATACATACGTAAATTGAGATAAAATAATATTACTGCATGAGACAAACTTATATACTAAAAAATATTGGTAACACGGTCATCTGGGTTAAATTAAAAATTTAATCAGCTTAACTTTACGCAGGCGAGACCCTGTTACCAAAAATCAATTTCTTATCTAAGTAAAATATAAGTATTTAAATCACATACCTTTAATTATATTTCACTGATGACTTGGCTCTCCTTAACAGGTCCTTGTTTTGCAGAACTTGCTTATAAAATTCCTTGCACTGGCAGTCTATGTTCCATTTACATTGTAACATAGCTTCTACTGTGGTCACATCCAACTTATTTCGTTCTTTTGTCCATTGAACATTCATTAACGAGAAAACACGCTCAACATTAGCATTATGAGCCGGTATGCTGAACAAGTACTGGCATAAAATTAACAACTCTGAGAATTGCTCTTCAAATTTAATTTGTTGAAGCACGGAATACCATCTTTCATGGCATAACTTGCTTTCCATTCTTCGGGTTTACGTTGCATCTCTTGATCAACGAGTTTTTTAAATGTTGTCCACTGACAAAAAAGAACATTATCGTCAATTTTTATTGCCTTCTTTTTTAACACTACACATGATGATTCCACTTGTTCCCATGCTGGAAGAGTATTTAGTAACATCCATGTAAAAGTATCGAATTCTTCAAGAGATGAAATCCATTTCACAAGATAGTCATGGCAAGTGCCGTAATAATTATCCACTTCAAGTTGGAATTTCTTTTTCTGTTCAAAAGTAATGTTGTCACTTTTAAGGCAAGCCTTGACACTTAAAGGGATAAACTTTTCATCAATTCTTTCTTTTACGCAGTCAACGAGTTCCTTTAAGCAATGAAGTACTTCAATAACGCTGTTTGCTCTTTTTTCAATTTGCATAATCCTATTGCTAAAGAGATATTGAAAACTGTGAACTAGAAATAAGTAGGCTTCGCTCAATGGATTATTGAAAAAGTCAACAAGAATTTTCGGGGCCTTTTCTTCGGAATTAAAGTATGATTTCAGTGCTTCAAATAAACTGAGGATTCTCTCAACTGCATTTATTAAAGAGACCCCAACGGGTTTTAGAATGCGAGAGAAGTGAAGAATACTGAATGCCAACAAAATCACAAAAATCCTTTAATCGCTCAGTTCGAACAGTATAAATGCTGAAGTAAGAAAACAATTTCATGACAATTACTTCAATGTCAATAGAAAGAACAGCAGATGCGGTTTGAGCAGCATTATGCAGAATATGAGCAGGACAGCCAACACCTTCCATAGAATCATTCATGCTTTGCTTCAACTTTGAATAGACATTGTTCACACCTTTACGCAAACATCCACCAAAATTAGTATTTGTATTATCTCCACCAAAAGCTGTACAATTTTTCTCGTTAACTCCTAACTCAATAAGAGTTTCTCTGCAAAAGCTTGCTGTAGTTTCTGAGGTCTCATTTGGAAGGGATTTTACTCGCAACAGCTTTATCAGCAAGCCTTTTTCTCGGGAAAAAAATTGCACAATTAAAGGGAAAAATTTTTCTGCATTGTGATTACTTGCATCCGTGGATATGCCGTAAAAAGAAGAGGCATTTATATCTTTGACAATCTCTGCAATAGTATATGGAGCTATTACATTTTTTACTATTGCAGTAGATTTCGTCCTGGCACTTGAAAATTTGGATGCAATTTTGGAATAAAAAAATACTTCCAGTAGAAGTAAGTTCATACAGTCATTTGAGCTGAACGACTGATGATGATGAACAGTGTGGAAGGCCATTACAACTTCTGCAGCTATTATTTTATCTTCTTCTGTATTTCTCTTAATCAAGAAATTTGTTATTTTTTCAGTTTCTTTTGTAGTCGAGGAAAGCATACATCTCTTGTGCTTCGTTGTTTGTATATGCTGCTTTATATCCGACTTCCCGCCATTTTCGATATTGAATGAACAATTACATACTCCACAAAGAGCTTCAAAACAACTTTTCCCTTGTTTAATAAATGTCCATTCTTCAGAGAATTCATCACGAAATTTACACTTTCGTTTTGGCATGTTGGGCTTAAATTACAAAACACAAATGAAAAATATTTTGCTAGCTTAGCAACCAACGCAAGAATTGAAAAAATCAAGCCTGGTTATTTCACTGATCCGTCACTAACAACTGCGAACGCATAACTAACGGGCTGGCTGCAGCCAACGAATGCACACGTTTCAAACAAGTTCATTACTTGTCGCAAATACTTGCTGTCTTCGGGTGACTTCTTTCAACGTAATAGTGGAGTTATTTAACGTTATTAATGTATTACTTTTAATGAAGTAAAATTCAAGTAGTACAAATAAAATATTGAAAATTCCAAATCGTACAGCTCTAAACTGCTGAATTTTGCAATTTATTTAAAAAAAAATCTTAATACAGGACATTTAAGGCGTCCTGATAAAGTCAATACAGGACACAAGACAAAATCATTAAATACAGGACATGTCCTGTATATACGGGACGCTTGGCAACCCTACACTAACCCCGTTAGATTTCTTTTTATGGGGCCTTAGGAAAGAGATGGTCTACAAGACCAAAGTACAAACGAGAGAGAAACTCTTGTGTCGGATTATGGATGCCGCTGCTTACATACGAGAACACCCCGAAATGATTCAATGGGCAGTGGACTCATGTTTGGAACAATCAAGGCTGTGCATTGAAAACCGAGGGGGACATTTTGAACATTTATAATGTGTATCTCATAAAATGTAGCAATAAATACATCAGATTAATACTGTCGTTTATTTTTTCCATGCACCTTAAAGCGTCCGTAGCTCCGCAACGGTTGGAAATAGCACCGATGCTGTATTAACTTTTTTACTCGATATCACCCCCAAAGTATGGCAGACCGGTTGTGAAACACCCTATATATATATTATATATATATATATATATATATATATATATATATGAGCAGCGACAAGCTTGACCTTCGTGAAGTGAGGAATCATTGCACGGAATATTTGAAAGGTTGAAAGGTATATATATATATATATATATATATATATATATATATATATATATATACACACACAAACAATTCACAAAACAACACGTGACCTTTTTAATAAGCATGGAACCACAAGGAAAAGGAAAAGGAAACACGAAGTCCAAGCTCTTTCGTGATATATTCACATCTTCAGGGACAAGAGAGAAATAGACAGAATTTACAAGGTAAATGCGTTAAATACACACGCGAAAAAATTCTCCAATAGGCAACTCAATCTAATAACAACAAAAAATAATCTGCAACTTCCCCAATAGATAATTTAATCTAAAGGCTACTAAATTATCGAATACATAAAAACTATATAAAAGAAATTATACAATTAACATGTACACATAAAATGATAACAGTTATTAGAAATAGTATTTATTTAATTAAAACAGGCAATTAAGTGGTAAGAATGCAGTAGTCTAAGGAAACAAAGGACATGACGCAATCATCAGCACGTGCTACTTCCAGAATATTCCGTTACCTATTGGGGAAGCGAAAAATTCCCCAATAGGCAACTCAATCTAAAAACAATCTAAAACTTCCCCAATAGATAACTTGTTCTTAAGTCTACTAAAATATCGAGTACATAAAAACTATATAAAAGAAATTATACAATTAAAATGTACACATAAAAATTATAATTATTAAAATAATATTTATTTAATTAAAACAAACAATTAAGTGGCAAGAATGCGGTCAGAATATTCCACCACCTGTCTGACAATGTATGAGTAATTTGTAAAGCCCAGGACTAATATTAAGAACAAAATCAACATTATTCTTGATCACACTCGATTCAATTACACTTCTACTAACAATAGATTTACTAAAACTTAATTTGGAACCATTTTTACAGTCATTGGGGTGATTAGTATCTCTTACGTGAATGAAAATGGTGTTAGATTCCTTGCCGGTTCTTATACTGTATTTATGCTGCTTAATACGTACTTTTAGTGTCTTGCTAGTTTGACAAATGTAAAATTTATTACATATTGTGCATGGAATTTTATATATACAACCCTGTTCACTTAAAGGGGAGTTTTTAATCAATAAATTCTTAATTACGTCTAAATTTCTGAACGCGATATTTACGCTAAAAGTCCTCAGCAATTTCGGCAGATCAAGGAAATTTTCTTTAAATGGTAATACTAAAACGTTTTTTATGGTATAAGGAGTCTTGTCTTTTACCTCTAGAAGGTTTTCTTTGCCATTTTTAAAGATTTATCTGTGCAGTTCTTCGGATATTTTAAATCAAACACAATTTTATATATTTTACTAAAAATGAAAATTTCTTGTCAGGGCGCTCTCTTTTATAGTTCATTTCGGAGGATTCGTTCTTGCCCGGTTCGCTGATTGTTATTTTCGGGGCAGTCTCTTTAATTATTAATGCTTCGGTGATATGAAATCTTTTCTCATCCCTTATTTGTGTTACCACCTTTGTCGCTTCCAATACCCGTTGTCTGGTCAGGTTTATTTTGTGTATGTTCCACGTGTGATCTTTTGGACTTCTTTCTTGTAAGTGCATTGTTAGCCTTCTTGACAGTGTTGTTATGGTTAAGCCCACGTATCTCACGTTTCCTCGAAGTTTGCAATCTTCGTTCGGGCATTGAAGTTCGTAAACTACGTAGGATTTTTGTAGATTTTCGGTTTTTTGAGTGATGTTATTTTTCATGAATAAGTTTTTAGTCTTCATGTTTCGGTAGTAGATAGCAAGCGATATTTTATTCTGATTTCTACATCTGACATTTTCCTTTACTATTTTCCTTATTACTCTTTCGCAGTGGCGACTGGCGTATAGGAGCGATGGAGCGGTCGCTCCCCCTTGCTTGAAACGATAAATATTAATTTAACAGATAAAAAAATATATTAATTTTAAGATATTAAAATAAATATTCTTCAAATATATTTTAAAAATTCATGTGGCATATCATGATTCATGAGGCATTTTGAGTAAGCCTTCATACAGTACATAATATTCTAAACTTATAGCATAGCTTCAAACAGCGTTCCGCTGTGTGAATACAAAATAATATTGCAGCCGAATGGAGCGATAGATTTTTCGCTCAAGTAAATATAAATTATATTTTACTGTTGTAATGAAATATAAGTACAATCGCGAATTTTTTTTATAATAACAACTTTATTTTTACTAATAGTTACTTCAGTAATAATGATATAAGCCATTTATATGTATTTTATTGAAATTATTACTTATTTGTAATTAACTAGAATTGTACGTCTGGCATAGCCGCATATGTTAATACAAGTACTCTTGTGAGCGGCAGTTGGATTCGCGCTAGCCTATTGTGAGTCCGTGTTGTCGTACAATTTTATGAAATCGCACCCCCATACATTTATACCACGAGTCGCCACTGCTCTTTCGTCAGTTTTATATGCAGGCGACATTTGGTTTTGGTAAAAAAATTTATGAACAGCGCTGTTAGGGGTCTCCTCTTTTCTTGCCTCATGGATTTCCGATGTATTTGCCCCCCTTTTCATTTACAAAAATTTTTAAATTTCTCGTTCTCTTTCGGTGTTTGTGAAACCGTTGTTAATTAGTAGCTGTTTTAAGCGTTCAATCTCTTGGTGAAAGATCGTCCAATTAGATGAGATTTTATAAGCTCTGTGTAGAAGTGCTTTTAATTACACCAAGTTTATATTTAGTTGGGCACTCGCCATTTGCATTTAAGCATTTTCCTCTGCCTGTAGGTATTTTGTATATGCTGGTCGTGTAGCAATCGCCCTCGTCTTGTAAGCACACCGGACAAAAAATTAGTCACCCCTAATAGCACCGATAGTAGGAAGTTCAAGGTCACACAGAGGGCGCTGATGTAGCATTGGTAAGTGACAAGTAGCGGTGACGTAGCACACAGGATCAGATCTGTTTCGTGAGGTGGTGAAGAACAAAGTGTGTGTTGGATATAGTCTGCAAAATGGGTCGTGAGGCAGACGTTACTCAGTGGCAAAAAGGAGCCATCGTGTTTGGCAGAGCCCACGGACACAAAATGTCTGAAGTAGCCCAATTTGTTGGTGTGTCAACGCGTACTGTCCAGCGAGTTTACAAAGAGTGGTGTAGTTCGCAATCAACTGAAAATCGACGGCGTAACTAACTGTGGCCGGAAAACAATTCTCGACAATAGGGACCGCCGCCATGTTTCTCGTCTGTAACTGCAAATCGTTTTCAAACCAGAGAACAATTGCTCCAAGAAACCAATGAGGTTCTCCAGCGACCAATTTCCGAACGGACATTGCGACGAGAACTGCATGCGATGGACATCTGGAGCAGGGTACCACGGAAGAGGCCGCTGTTAACAGCAAGTCACAAATTGGCACGTTATAAATGGGCTCAGAGGCACAAAAACTGGACTGCGGCAGATTGGAAACGTGTAATTTGGTCCGATGAGTCCCGTTTTTGTTTGTTCCAATGATGGGAGGCGACGAGTACATCGCAGGTCCAATGAAGCCTTTAATCCTGAATGCGTCGAAGGTGTGTTCAGGCTGGAAACAGAAAGTGAAGCGCAGGAATAGACACCCACGGACTCTGGCGGAACTTCGGGACGGCTGATGAACGAGTGACAGCAAATCGATGTTCAGTACATGCACAACCTCGTAGAGTCTCTGCCTCGCCGGATTCGTGCGGTTATCAAGGCCAGAGGCGCCGTCACACGTTATTAGGTACATTCTGAGAGGGGTGACTAATTTTTTGTCCGGTGTGCTTATTTTCACGTCGAGAAATGGGATTTTCCTGTTGATGCTTAACTCATAAGTGAATGTTAAGCCTGATTCTTCTTCCAATGCTGCTTTTAATTCTAGAAGTTCTGTTTCATTATCGGTGGTAACGAATATGTCATCCACGTATCGGCAGTATAGTGTGTGTCTCTTTTCTCGAAGCACTTTGTTTTCCACATGGCACATGTAATAGTTAGCGTAGGTGGGGCCCAAGGTGTTTCCCATCGAAATTCCATCTACTTTTTCTTTTTGGATCAGCGTTCCGTCTTTGCATCGGAAAGCCGCTTCCGTTGTGCAGATCTTTAGCAGTTTTTTCATTATTTCTTTGGGAATGGTCGGTGGTCGCATGGTCGGGTGGTTGTAAATTATGTATTTGTCGGGTGAAGACATGCCTTAATAGGCCGAAAATGAAGAATTGTCTCAGAAAAAAAATTCCTCCAGCTACCAACAGTAAGAACACTGCATCACAAGAGGTACAGATAACGAGACAAATGAGGCACAGAAAACATAAGAAGATGAACTTTAGATAACTGAAGAGTTGGAGTTGTCGTGTAGTCAGAAATCCTAAAGTTGTGACCAACAGTTCCCTATGAAAGACCCCTGCTTCATCACAGACGACCAAATACCTTTTGCCAGTGAGTACCAACCACTACTACAGGATTCTCATACTGTCTCTTCCACTCATGAAGAATCAGCTAGAAGTGAATTAGCAGTAGTCCTACAAGAATTGAAGACATTAATACCTATGGGCAATGTCCTAAAATTTACACCAAGGAAAAAAGCCAGTACGTCCCGCCAAACTAAAAGTAATCCTAAAAATAACACTTCAAATATTTCTAAACAAAAGAAGCCCAGGCAAACTCGGAACGAGAAAACCAAAAGTCACAATCCAGGGAATTTGTAAAAACAGCGTGGGAAACCCAAAAAAGAAGTCAGTACGTCTCGCGAAACTAAAAATAAACCCAAGAGTAACAGCAAAACGACTTCTAAGCAAAATAAGCGTTCACTAATAAGTGTTTCATCGAAATATATCCAGAAAAAGAAAACCAGAGTGAATACTCCAGGTACGTCGTATGTATTTGATCGGATGTACACAATGTAACTCAGTATATATAGACCAACCTGGCAAAACGTTAGATATTAGGGTAAAACAGCATAAATATGAGTGTACAACAGCAAATAATTCTAATGCATTGTTTAACCATATGTATAGATGTAATCATAGTATCAAGTGGGATAGTTCTAAAGCGGTCGTTAAAAACAAATATAATTGAAAGGAATATTCTAGAATGTGCATTTATCCATTTTAAAAATAATTTCAATATAACAGTGCGGGAATGTATAAAATTGACAATATCCTGTTAAAATTCATTTTGCCTCTCATTACCTCTTTGTTAATTATGTGCTAATCTTTTTGTTTTTCCGTCCCGCTGTATATATTTTGGTCATCTTGCCTTCTCCCTTCATTCCCTGACGAGGTGTACTTCTGAATACACGAAAGGCCTTGGAATCATTTTTCTTTTTCCTTGTGGGTTTGCATCATTATTCATTTCGTTTAATTGTGAAATTCATCATATATATATGTTAACCCCTCCGTCTATGGCCTTGTTCGGTTCGAAGTTGACGGGGGTTCTGGTTAGGTGGCACCAACGGATTTGTTACTCTGGTACCGTATAGGAAATCGCAGAAGTTTCTCTTATACTACTCGCCGATTTCTTCTTGTGGTGGATCGGAGGATTCCGTGAGGCTTACTAAATTCTCTGAAGATTCCCCGATTTTTCTTATAACGTACCGGGAAATTATTTTTCTCTATTTAAGACTAAGTTCTCTGAAGAGAGCAAGGCTCGTAGGAGAAAATAAAGACTTTTTCTTACGGTAATTTACTGCTAAAATGTTACAGGTACTCTCAGCCTCTAAGTTAGATCAGTCTAGTCAGAATGAACATTGGAGAAATTTTATGGGCTTTTATACCGACCTTCCGACTGACGTCATTATTATTTAATGCTAATCTGTTTTTTTTTTTTTTTTTTTTATTCTCAGTAGGCTGATTTACTTTACAAAACATTTAAAGACAAAACAAATATTTTTGCTGAAGCATTGTCTAAACTGGTAAGCAAGAGGAAGCGGTATTTTTATTTTAAACTGCATATTGACAAATCTGATGTTATCATGATCTGCCGAGTTAACTAAAAATGGAAATTGAAATATGCCTTCCCATCACGAATTACAAACAAACATGCACATGGGCAAAAATGAAAGGCTTAAGATTAAAAATTAAACGTGACTTCAGGACATTACTTCATCTTTTACAACGAAGAGAGAATGTATACAGGAAATGAACAAGATTACATTATTAAACTAAGTCTACGAAAATGATCAAGTTGTTTAAAGAAATAATTCACAAATTATAAAATAGAAAGCAAATCAAAAATGTATCCAAACTTGTGTCAGCGTTATACGATTTTGGTCTATATACAAAATGATTACGTAGTTTACAAAGAAATTATTCACCAATTATAAAATAGAAAGCAAATAAAAATTTTATCCAAACTCGTGTCAGCGTGATACGATTTTGGGCTTAATATTGATGCTGTTTTACACGCGTGTGCAAATCCTTTCCCGTCTGACCAATGTAAAAGGAATCACATTATTTACAACCAATTTTATAGATAATGCCTAAATTATTGGTAGGGCTATTTTTAACTATGATATTTTTCACAATATTGTTATGTGAAAATACTACATTAATATTCAAAAGTTTAAGTACATTAGCAATGCCTAAAAAGCCTGGGAAAAATGGAAGTACTAAAATATTCTTTGACAAAGTGCGAGTGTTATTATTCACGCAATTTCGTTTTGCCTTGTTAAAACAAGATTCCTTTTACATTGGTCAGAAGGGAAAGGATTTGCACACGCGTGTAAAACAGCATCAATATTCCGTTAGAACGGGACAGTCGTACAGTGCCCTTTTCGTCCATTTGTCAGAGTTATCACACTGTATTGATTGGAATAATGCTTCAGTTTTGTTTCACTCTAGCAACATTGTTCAACTTACAAATAATTTTAACATGAGCCAGGGTTTTTTTCCACTTGATCCTGTTGTTTTCAATTCGTTCGGGACGGATTTAGACAAGAAGGGCAAAGTGCTAAAACTTTGGTAGTTTTCCCTTATAAATTTGTATGCGCCTCTTACAATTTTTATTTTTCAATTTATTTTTATTTTTTATTTTTTGTGGCCTATATATAATTCAAGCATTATCTGTAAAATTGGTTGTAAACAATCCATTTGATTCTGTTGTTTTGAATTCGTACAGAACAGATTTAGACAAGAAGGGCAAATTGCTAAAATTGGTAGTTTTTCCTGACAAATTTGTATGCTCCTCCCACAATCTTTATTTCTATATTTATTATATACAGTATATATATGTTTTCTTTTGTGACCTATATATAGTCTCGAACTCTATTTATTTCAGTTCAGTGTTGCTGAGGATGTCATTAGACGAAAGCGTTTGAGCACCAATCTGTGTTTCCTTTCCTTCGTGGTTCTTTTCATCCCTTCACCACGAAGGGAAAAGGAAACACAGAATGGTGCTCAAGCGCTTTCGTCTAATGACATCCTTAGGAACACTCAGTTTATCCATAAATAATTAATTTTCCTAATTTTTACACAAAATAATTAATTTATTTCCTTTTCCATTTCAGACCATCATTGTGCTATAGTTGGTGAACAAGTTATAACATAATGAAATACTCTTTGAAAGATGAAGCATTGATATTGAACCTGCGTAAGGAGAAACACTAGAGGTGCAGAACGAATGAAAAACGAGTTTCCAAATAAATGATGGATGATACCTGGATTTCAATATCTCATAAAGAAAATCGATATCACAGGGTCGACCAAACGAAAAGAAGGCAGTAGAAGGCTGAAAACATCACGTACTGAGGAAAATATTGACACGGTTTCATCCATGATATGCAGTCAAGAAGAACGACCCAACACCCAAAGCTGGGCACTTGCGGTTTTTTTTGCGGTACTGCGGTACTACTACCGCACTATCAAACCGGTACCGCAAACGCAGTACCGCAAAGGATCGCTGAAAGTACAGCAGTACCGCTACCGCATTTTTTGCGGTACTGCGTTATGCGGTACCGGTTTGGTAGTGCGGTAGTACCGCAGTACCGCAGTACCGCAAAAAAAACCGCAAGTGCCCAGCTTTGCGGCAACACCCACAAGTCCGTTAGAGAAATTTCAAAAACTACTGGTATTTCTCGCTCTAGTGTTCACCGTATAGTAAAAGATGATCTGGGTCTTAAATGTTTTAAGAGAGTCGAAGTTCATAAGCTCTCTGTATCAAATAGCAAGCAAGAGTTGAAAAAATGTCGTGCTCTGTTAGATCGATTCCCAGACAGAGAAGTGTCGAAAATATGGTTCAGCGACGAGAAAACCTTTACGGTTGCTTCAACAATAAACACACAAAATGACCGAGTTTATGGAAGACAGGACAAAAAATATATCAGTCTAGATCGACTTTGCAAGGAACGTCCGCATTTTTCTCAAAAAAGTCATGGTTTCCGTCTTTATTTCAAAGTTAGGGAAGTCAGAGATTGTTTTTGTGATCAAAATGCCAAAATCACTGCTGCTTATTACCAAGAAAAAATCCTTGATGCAATAGATCAATGGCGAGCAAGGTTGCAAGCGTGCATTGATAATGGAGGAAGGCACATTCCGCATAATCTTGGATTCAATTAAGTAACTGTATAGAAACAGAAAGTTTTTCTACCCGTGTCTATATAACAGCGAATTACAAAATAATGATTACAGTTAGCAAAAATCCAACTTCACCACGAGATAGACCATGAAATTCTATACAGGACACATATATTGATTGTACAAATAACATTTGATAAAGGTAAAATTATATTGTTCAAAATCAGGGTAATAGTTTTTTGCCCACCCTGTATATATATATATATATATATAATATATATATATATATATATATATATATACAGGGTGGGCCGTAAGTTTCCATACATAGGAAAAATAAACATTTTTTTATGGACAACCATTTTTATTTATATAATATGCTCTACATGGTTGCCATTGTTTTGAAAACACATTTCAATACGTGTTCCCCACTGTTGATGAACACGCATTAGCACAGTTGACGTTATGCTTGTAATGGCGTTGGTGATACGTTCCTTTAGATGATTTATGTCTCGTATCTTTTCCTGATACACCATGGCCTTCAAGTGCCCCCAAAGATAGAAATCAAGGGGGGTGAGATCTGGGGATCTGGGAGGCCACTCCACAGGACCACGCCGACCAATCCAAGCATCCGGAAACTGCTGCTGATCCAAATACCGACGCACGTGAAGACCATAATGAGGTGGAGCTCCATCTTGCTGGAAGTAAACTGGGAAGTTACCTTCCTCGTTTAGCAGGGATGGGAAAATCTCTTCTTGCAACATGTTAAGATACCTTTCGGCATTAAGATTTCCACTGACAAAAATTGGTCCAATAATTCTGTCACCCCATATCCCGGCCCACACCATCACTTTACCGGCACCTTGCATCTTCGTCGGACTCAGCCAGTTAGGGTTAGCATTACTCCAATAACGTATGTTTTGCCGATTAACCTCTCCATTGACGTAAAAATTTGCTTCATCAGTAAACAAGATCTTACAAACGCATATTCTTAGGGTATCTGAAACATACAAACGTTTAAATTTTCCTATGTATGGAAACTTACGGCCCACCCTGTATATATATATATATATATATATATATATATATATATATATATAATATATATATTTAGAATGGATAAAATCGATTTTAATCAAACTTAATAAACATAATAATTATGATAAGACATTTTAACTTCTAATTTGATAAAAAAAAGCTTTAAAATTAGTCATCTCACAATAACAGAGTGGCTATAAAAAACATTAAATGAGACAGTTTATTACAGTAACTCGCAGAATGAATAATGAAATTAATCAGTAAAAGATCAGTATGATTAATCAGTTAATCAGTATGATTAAAGAAAATAAAACAAGAACAATCACTACTACTGTATAAACTTTAATACAACTGTCAAACCTAGTTAGAGCTCAGGCTTATATAATCTGACCTTTATAGAAAATTCACATATAATTCATTACATTAAGTTAAAGTTTAAAATATTTAGCATTACTGAATAATGTTAACAATAAATAAATTATTAGAATTCAGTTATTGGCTTCCTGTAAGCCATTCCTTTTCCATTATTATAAAATTCCGTTCGAATTCCACCTTTTATCGAGTTTCAAGAGTCAGTGAATTCCGAAAAATTTCCATTCTGGTGCTTGAAAACAGTCTTAACTTAGACGCTGTTTTTGCTTCTCGAATTTCAATTTCCAAATATTATTCAAACTTTAGCTATTCGTTACATTATTCGCCAATTATAATTCATAATTATGAATTATGAAAAGAATGGCTTGTAACAATCTTTATATATCAGGTGGCCCAAAAAAACGCCTTGAGATTTGAACATCAATAACTTCAAAATATGCAGTTTACACTTCCAAAATTTACATAACTTTTACCTCAATCTATTGATAAGCCATCATAAAAATTTCAGAGTTCTACATAAAATATTTTTTCCACAGCTGAGGAAACAATGAGGTATGGTGAAAAAAACGAATATCATAAACTGAAAAAATTTTATTATTCACATCTTATCAACAAATATGATCAATATGTCCGCCGTCCTGCTTACAAACTAATCTTAACCTTTCCTTCCACGACATGATATATTTTCTGATTCCTGCTGATGTTAGTTTGTCCCAACATTCGAGTTTTTTTTCTTTAATTGCATTTCTGTAAACATTTCTGTTTGGCCTTCATAAATCTTCTCTGCTAGAGTGTTCCATATGCAATAATCCATGGGATTGCAATCAGGTGATTGCGGGGGGCCAGTCGTTTTTTCCAATGAAGTTGACTACATATATATATATATATATATATATATATATATATATATGATGTGTTGTATGTGACCCCAAGTATTTTGGTCCTGTGAGTGTGTGGAATGTTGGTGTCCTTTAGTGTAATCTGTGGTGTTATCTGGTGTTCTTTTGTGTTGCTTGTTAGCAAGGTGATGGTTGATTTTGTGGGCGCTACTTTGAGTCTATTGTTTGTGAGCCAGTCTTATATACTGTTTATATATGTTTGTAGGTTATTTGTAGCGGTGTCGATGTTGTTGTGGGTGAATGTTAGAGTGATGTCATCTGCATATGATGATAAGGTAAGTTTGTTATCTGTGGGTATTGGAATGTCATGAATGTATAAATTGAACAGTGTTGGTGAGAGAACAGAGCCTTGAGGGACCCCGTTCGGAAAAAGCTTGTTTTTGGATGACTTAAATGGTTAAATGGTTAAATGTGACATGTGAGTATCTTCCTGAAAGTTAGTTGCTCAGCCACCTTTTGGTGTCATTGCACATGTTTGTGTTGAGTATTTTGTTTATAAGAGGGAAGCGTGGAGTAGAATCAAATGTTTTACTAATGTCTATTGTTGCTAATAGTGTACGTTGAGTTGGTCGTCTGGAGTTGATGCCATCCATGATGTGCTGCGTGAGGTTAGTGAGTAATGTAATGTCGTGGTTGAGTGGTGAGGTCTGAATCCATGTTGAGTAGGCGATAGTGGTATGTGTGGGTTAGTGATTTGTAAGATTAGTCTTTTTGTTACTTTGGAAGGTGTGCATAGTAAAGTAATGGGTCTATAGGAAGCTGGTTCTGTTGGATTTTTGTTTGGTTTGAGTAGTGTCATAATTTTGCCTTGTTTCCATATGTTAGGAATAATACAGTGTTGGTATGAATATGTGCTGATGTTTGTGAGAGCTAGTATTCCCTGTGGGCCCAAGTGTTTAAGGTGTATGTTAGATATGGTGTCTGGTCGAGTAGCCTTCGAATTCTTAATGTTTTTGATGATCTTGGTAGTCTGGTCTGTATTGAAGGGTGTAATGGTCGTGTCGAGTCCCTTTGCTCCAATACTGAGTACATTATACATGGAATATTATGAGTCGGAATTGTTGCGAACAATATGTCCCAGGAATCTAATTTGGTTTCGTTATGTAGATGATATTTTCTCATTTTAGCCTGACCACTGGAACAACTTTGACACTTTCTTTCAGTCTTTAAATAATCTTGTTCCCTCTATTAAATTTAAATATGAATGGGAGAATGACAAACAATTACCTTTTCTAGATGTTTTGGTCATTAACGAAAGCGGAAAGCCCAATTTCACGGTCTATAGGAAACCTACCCATTGTAATTCGTACATTCATTATTTTTCATATCACGATGAAGGGGTTAAAAGCTCAGTTATTTCTTCCATGTTTCTAAGGGCACTCAGGATTTGTAGCCCACATTTGCTAGACCCCGAAAATTCTAAGATTTGGAACATTTTTAAGGATTTAAAATATCCTGAGTGGTTTATTAGAAAGGCGTATTTTAAAGCCAGAAAAACTTTTTATGCCCTCGGGAACTGTCAGTTAACCAAAAACAATATGTGAGTTTGCCTTACATTGCCGGCTTAGAAAGAATTAAACCGTTGACGAAAGATTTTAAGTTTGCTTTGGCTTTCAAATATTCATCTACCGTGAAAAGTAAATTGGTTAGGAATAACGTTTCAAAACAGGAACAAACCTGTGTCTACAGCATTCCCTGTAAAAGTTGTGATTTAGTATACGTAGGAGAAACTGAAAGAAATATTGCAACCCGTATTAAGGAACACAAATATGCCTTCAGAAGTTGTAACACCAATGATGCTATTTTTCATCACGCTAGCCAAAATAATCATGCTATAGATTGGGAATCAAGTAAAGTACTTTATAAATGTAATAATTATGTCAAAAGAAAAATAATAGAATCTGTGTGTATAGAACAAGCAGATAATTTTAATTTGTACGAGGGTACCTATAAGTTAGACCCTTTAATGAGATTCTTGGTCAAGAAATCCCTTACGGAGTCGGGTGAACGGGTTCTAACATAAGTGTAATTAGTGTAAAGGTAATAATAATAAATATTAAAAAAAAAATGTAAGTGCAATAATCAATGTAGTAATTATGTCAAAATAGTAGAATCTGTATGTATGAACAGGAAGATAGTTTTAATTTGAGCGTATGTACTTATAAGCGGGACCCTGTAATAAAATGCCCTTCTGGTTTCGGTTTACAATTTCTGCATAATAAATAACAATAATAATCAATAAATAATCAATGTAATAATAAATTTATAATTTCTGTAATAATAACAATGCAATATTAAATGTAATAAATTGAATAATAAATGTATAATAAATGTATAGAACAGGTATATAGTTTAAATTCATGCGAATGTACCTATAAGCGGGTGCCTTTAATAAAAAATGCCCTTCCTGTGTCGGAAGAACGGGACCTAATCTATGTGCGAATTTCTTAAACGCTCTGGACTGTTTTCCCTCTTGTTTTTGGTTCATTCGTTTTCTGTATCCACCCGAAGAGGATGCCAGTGGGCATCGAAACTGTTGTGGAAATAAACTTTGTCTATTAGAGTGGGTTTTTATTATCATAAAATTACTGAATAACAATGAAAATTCCAAAATGCATTACTATTTTTGAGCTACATAAACAAGTTGATCTACATTTACACGTTTATGTAAATTACTATTTTACTATTACTATTACAATTACTAATTATTAAATTATTTAATGGTTTATTCGATACAGTGAGTGATAAAACTTTGAAAATCTATATAACGAAAAAGGGCGCATTTCCCGCTTGTAACCAGCCAAATATTAATTTTAAGTTATACATATTGGACATATTCCAAAGTCTGGACACACAGGAAATATTATGATAATTTTTTTCTCCGTTGCAGATAACCCGCAGTGAGAAAAGTGTCCTATGTTTCCAGACTTTATGGCCACCCTGTAGTGATATGCCAAATTAGGATCACCTGAAGACTAAAGCCCCCAATGTCAATCGCCCTTGATGATTGGTTAGGTTTAGTCGTGATATTTTCGTTAAAACTAACGAAAATATCACGACTTAACCTAACCAATCGTCAATATATATTGTTTTTAATGCAAGAAGGAGGGGCCAAGGGCAAATATCCGCAAAAGCGCCCCCCCCCTATAGAAGAAGAGAACCAAAATAAAAGGTCCGGGGTTTTCGAGATGCCTAGACACTCTATATTTGAAAGATGGGAGGGCAGAGACAGGAGGAAAGATGGATTGAGGAAGATTGTTCCAAAGTTTACCGGTTAAGTAGATGAAAGATTGAAAATATCAATTAACTCTTGCGTTAGATAGTTGGACAGAAAAGAAATGAGAAAGTGTAGAAAGTCTGGTGCTGCGTGCTCTCCTTAAAGGAGGAGGCATGCAGTAAGAGATTCAGAAGAACAATGTCCGTTATAATGGCGATAATAAAGAGAGAATGAGGCAACATTGCGACGAAGAGGGAGAGATTAAAGACATTCAGTAAGAGGCGGGGAAATGATGAGACGAAAAGACTTTGATTCCACCCAGTCAAGTACGGCTGTGTGGACTGAGCCACCCCACACATAAGAAGCATACTCCATACAGAGGCGAACAAAACCCCTATACAGAGACAGCAACTGAGTGGGGAAACTCTGAAGAAGTTGAAAAAAACGGATCAGGAGGGTTCGCACACACAAAAACTCAGTCATTGTTCACTATGACCACGCACGGCCTCACACCAGTGTTCAAACGCGAGAAGTAATTGAGGATCTGCAATTCACCGTCTTGCCGCATCCACCATATAGCCCCGATCTAGTATTATGCGATTTTCACCTCCGTGGAAATCGCTACGAGTCTGACGAAGAAGTGAGGGCTGCTGTGAAATTTTAGTTTCGTAGCAAAGTTCCGAGTTTTATGGGATGGATTTCAAAAACTCATTTATTGTTGGCGTAAATGTATGGAAGTAGAGGGTGATTTTATAGAAAAGTAAATGTGTCGTTTTGAAGAATATACTCTAAGGTACATATCTGCTTTGGTTTCGATAAAATCCTTCAACTCGTTTAAAATTTATTTGAGTGGAGGCATTACTTTTCAGCCCATCTTCTATATATACACTATGCAAAAATATCTCTACTAGAATTCGAACTGAGCATCTCTTCAGTAAAAGGCGAGGGCGCTACCACCACGCTACGATAAGGTAGAAGTTAGTACAGCTTCGTGGATAATTCAACACCCGAGGGAACATGACCTTTTCGCGTACAGAGATGGTTTCTGTACCAACTCATCTGCACAGATGATGGCAACATTTCATTCAAATCTCTGGAGTAACAGTGGGGACCTATAGATGGAACTTGTGCATAAATTAAGGGAAGTTCAGTATGGATATTATAGTTATGCATAGTCGGATCCAGCTGGAGGTCCAGGGGGCTTAACTGAAGCAACGGGTCCTGGTTAAACGAAATTAGGTAAAACGTTTGAATGCTTACGTCCACGTTGCCTCAATTAAGCCCCGTGGCCCACTCCCCCTCTCTGAATCCGCCTATGTATTTATGGGAACCGTGTTTTCGATATAGCTAATTAATTATAACCTTTAACCTTTGGTTAACCTTTGGTTAGCTTCCGCCCGATTTGTTCATTCTGACGAAGGTCAAGCTTTTTACTCCACCTTAGACCTACAGTTTAACGTGGAATCCGAACCACGCCCCATCAGCAGCCCAGCGTCTTAACCACTAGGCCACTTAGGGTACCCATTTATCTACCAACCACTTTCTTTATTGTGTCGAAGGATGAACAGCTGGGTTTTGCTGCGCGCCGGCTGCCGTCGGGTCTCG
Source organism: Bathynomus jamesi (assembly GCA_023014485.1). Lineage (NCBI taxonomy): Eukaryota > Metazoa > Arthropoda > Malacostraca > Isopoda > Cirolanidae > Bathynomus > Bathynomus jamesi. The sequence goes on from JAJOZX010008549.1 coordinate 154,554, forward strand.
AACCCGGGCCGATGGATTCGTAGTCAGCGACGCTAACCACTACACCACCGAACTTTATTAAATATATTAATAACAGCGGTAATGAACTTTTACATCAGATGAGCAAATGGAGCACTTCTTTAATGATTTTCGAAATACAATTAATGAAGCCCATCTAATATTTATAAGAATTACTTTCCATAAATCTGATCTTTTGAAAGAGAGTCCATTTCATCCATTTTCCCCCATTTTCCATTTTCTGTATAGTTTGGTTTATGTATAAAATATCCAAAAGGAGTCTAGAGTTATAGTGATGACATGCTTCATGCGGGGTGATTGCTCTGAATGGTTGAGGCAGAGTGATTTTTATTGATACCTTTGAACATATTGATAGCAACAGGGAATTTGTATGGTCATCTAGTTTTAAAATATTTAGCTCTTTAAAAGCTGGGGAAGTTTTTTTTATGCAGAAAAGAGGAGCCAAGGGCAAATGCTCGCAAAAACGCCCCTCCCATGGAGGAAGAAGAGAGCCAAAATCAAGGTCCAAGATTTTCAAGATGCCTGGACACTTTGAAAATTGAAGTTTCGTACACAGGGGAAAAGATGGATTGAGGAAGATTGTTCCAGAGTTGACCGATTGAGTAGATGAAAGATTGAAAATACCGATTAACCCTTGCGTTAGAGAGTTCGATAGAAAAGGATGAAAATGTGTAGAAAGTCGTACTGCGTGCTCTCCTTAAAGTAAGAGGCATGCATTTAGGGAGTTCAGAAGAGCAGTGCCCGTAAAATAGCGATAATAAAGAGAGAGTGAGGCACCATTGCGGCAAAGAGAGAGAGCTTGAAGACGGTCAGTAAGAGGTGGGGAACTTATGAGACGAAAAGCTTTTCATTCCACCTAGTCAAATAGAGCTGTGTGGGTTGAACCACCCCACACATGAGAAACGTGTTCCATACAGGAGCACAGTTCTGGAGAACAGCAGGAAGGACACCATCAGGATCGTACGCCTTCCTAGAGTTGAGTCCAGATAGGTAAAAAAATAACATCTTTGGAAGAGATTCTAATTTCAGACATAATTAGAGGGAGGAGGAGATGGAGGAGTTGAGTTTGAGGCGAAAGTTTGAGCGAAGAGTTCAGCTTTATCAGAAGAAGAGACGGCAAATGAACCGTCGGAATGAAAACGAGGAGGGAAAGAAGAAGTGAAGTTGGAGAGGCTCTTGGTTAGGTGCCAGAAAGAACGAGAAGAATTAGATAGGTTTTCACATTTTTGTCTGATAAAGGAACTTTTGGCGAGTCGTGTAACAGATTTTGCACGATTCCGGGCAAAAATATAAGCTGAATGAGAGTCAGAGGTCAGGATGGCGATGGTAGCTTCTGAAAGCCTCCTCTCTATTGCGGATAGCATTAGAACAAGGAAAAGTTAAACTAAGGTTTTTTCGCATTTGTAGAAGCAGGAATAGAGTATGGAATGTACGCCTCCATGTCCGAGAGAATCACATCCGTGATGAGCTGAGCGTACTCGGAAGGGCCCCGGCCACGGAAGCAGTAATTATTCTATGAGAAATCATAGTAGTCCTATGTTGTACATGACTTTTGAAATTTAGTTTTTCGCCTAAATTAATGGCAAACACTTTAATTTCATTCACCTTAGCAAGAGTAGTATTACATTACAAATATTTGTGTTTTAGTACTTTGTTATGAAGTACATTTTGCCTCTTTTGATAGTTTATATGAGTAACTATAAAAATTGAGTTCTTTAAACTCGCATAAGTTAAAATCAACGTTTTCTTTCAATAATCTTTACTCCTTACAAATATTATTCCCTACCTCAAATGTCAAATATGGATTACCTTTCAGGGGAGTTGCATATATTTTATTAATTAGTATATTTAATCAAATATGCCACTTCTCGGAGTATATATACTGTATCCCAAAGAACGTGGACACTTTTTTAACTGGGACAACAGTATCCCAAAGAACGTGGACACCTTTTTAACTGGGACAACAAAACCACAATCCCATGAATAATTAAATTAAACAGAAATCGCATTAAACCCTTTATATTGGCCTTCAAATGAGAAGTAGTTTATTTTGATTGGAGGATGAGCATTTTCTCTACACATTCAACTTGAATAATATCTGTTAAAAAATAAACTTGAGAACGAGGGTAATTAGAGACTTAGTTGAACATTAACCTGTTAAGAGTAACTCTTTTTACTTTTATACGCACCGATAAACGATATAACTAGGGGTGGCCCCCGGGTGGGGGAATCTAACATTTTTTTTTAGAACGAGTGGTTTATATGGCCATTTTAGCTGCTGAATACGAATCCGGCAAAAGTTCTTGAACTTAAAATGAATTTTTGACCTGGTTCAGTGGTTTTTTTTCAAAATGGCGGCCAAAAAAAATCGATTTTTTGTTTTAATGATTAAAAAAACCGCTACCCTTCACGTGTAATGTCTTTTCATATGTTTTCATGGTCGCTGAATTCGAAAATGAACACATGAGAGACATTAGGAGTGTGATTAAGCGGATAGATAACGAAAAATTTCAAAAAATGCCCGATCCATATCGAACATAACGGATAAATGAGGCCTCCCACCTCCAAATCTTTATTGGTGAACGCAAAATAAACTTTAAAATTCCAAATTCCAAATCTGACAGAAATTATAACAATTTACAAATATTCCGACTTTGGAAAAATGTAACTTTTAACTGACTTCACTCTCACGTCTCAACTATCTGTAATGTTAAAACATATAAAAGCCTTTTATTACATTAGAATAATTTGCTCACACAAACAAAGTTTAAACTCTAAAGTACAATGAAGAGCCTTTATGTATTAAAAACTTGGAGAATTTTTCTTTGAAAATGTTCGTTTTTCCAATAAAAATTTTACGGCATTTTTTTCAAAACATTATTTTCACTTTATATATATATATTTGTGTGTGTGTGTGTGTGTGTGTGTGTGTGTGTGGTGTGTACTTATTATTCTAAGAGCAGATCGCGTGTTACGGTTTGTTAGAATATAAAGAAAGAAAACCCTTAATATTTTCCAAAATACCCATTTTCTTTTAGAAAGTAAATATTACAACGTTTACTTTTAATAAAATAAATAAGAAACTTCAATTTTGTTCAAGAGGAATTTTGTTTCAGTTTTTCCACTGAGCTTTTTATTACAGCCTCTTCAAGTATTCTTGTAAATGCGCATTTATTGATTGAGATTTTGAAAATCTCTCTCTCTCTCTCTCTCTCTCTCTCTCTCTCTCTCTCTCTCTCTCTCTCTCTCACAGGGTGTCCCATAAGTCCAGTCTCATAGGAAAATTTATTTTAAATTAAATTTACAAATGTAATACCATATAACTAGAACAAATGTTCAAAGTGATTATCTTGTTTTGAACCCTTTTTTCTTGTTGCAAGTACAATAATGTTAAAGCAATAGCTAATATGGAAGCGAGTTACACTCATGAGGAAAAGGACTAATATATATATATATATATATATATATATATATATATATATATTGCTTTCAGCTTGTTGTCAGTTAAGTTCTTCCTTTAATTTTTTCCTAAAGTATTTAAATATGTCATTAGCTTTTACCACTGTTGATGACAGTAAAGTTCCGAAACGTTTGGCCTCATCTCAGTAAATATATTGGTAGCTATTTGTAGCATTGTTGTTTCCATGTTTTTATTTAAGTTGTGATCCCAAGAACAAATATTTACATGAAAGTATCATCAGGATAATGTTTCTCAACAGGGTACCACAAAATTTCATGAAAATGGCAAAAAATATGTCATTGCAAACTGAAAAGCTACTGAAGATATGGAAATGTTAAATGAAAACACAATTTTCGCGATTTATTATGTCCACATACGAACCATATAGGCTTAGTTCGAATTTACGTGGTGTCGTCGGGGTAGGGGAAGAATCTGGATGATTAACTGAGAAACGAAAATCCTCCGGGATGCCGCGAAAGAAGAAGAGATGGTAGTAGGCTCCCTCGAGCCAGAAAAAGTTCATTCGAAACTTTTGCATTACAGTAGATGTGGTTCGATGACCTTAAAGAGGCTTCGAAACTTTCAAGAGGTACACGAGAAAGTTATAATCGTACTTTGTTATGCGTTCAATATATTTATTTTCCTCTTTTTCGTTCTCTCTTTCTCTCTAATCGTTCATTTGCTGTCCTTTTCGTCTTCCTGTTCACGCTTTCTTGTTTTTATTTTTTTCCTTTCTCGTATTCCTCTTTCCTTTTTTCTAGGTCTCAGGCAACTAAGTAAAGGGTATGTAGGGGTCTCGCAGGGCTCGTCCCATCTGCAACCTTGCAACCTCGCAAATTGGAGGCCGTGAAATGGATCATTACAATGCTCGCCTCATTTACATAAGTTATGAGCTTGTAATTGCATGCATACTACTAAAACGCCATAATACTACTCGTGTGTCTGAATGTGTGCATGTGTGTGTTTAATTTTTTATATTTCTTTGCAATTGCTAATTTTTTATCTGCCCTTCAATAAAATTAAAATGTTTTGACAGTTACAGACTTTTGCCAAATTTACTGCCCTTTTGACAATAAATTTAAGTCAAGGATTTTCAAACTGTGAGTTGCGCCCTTCCCCACTTCGCTGGTCGCGGTGAAATTATTAGGAGACGCAAAGACAAAAACATATAAGAGTTTTTTCTTTTCTAAAAATATCGATATTCCTTTAATTAATGTTGCTTCCATTATGGAAGCCGAGAAAGAATTATTCTCTATATTATTCTTTACATGGAATTTCTTAGAGAAGGAAAACGACCCTAAAATGACGAAACTCGTGAAAGAAAAAGAAGAAAATTTGCGAGTTTCTGGTTTAGGTGGATTTTTGCAACGAAATCAAAGAATGATGGAAATGGTGGGAGAGTTATGAAAACAAATGAAATTTGAAGGTGCCTGAACTACATAACAAAAATGCCCTTGGCTTCCCGAGTGTGTTTTATTGTTAAATCATAAAGCAGCTATTTTAATTTCATGTGAAAAACTCTCGCAACAGTACCTATCCTATGTTCCGGTCTTTGATAAGCTTCAATGCTTTCTTGGATTGCCAGTAAACGTAATAAATAGATCTGGGTTCCAAATTTTTTTACAATTACCATAGCGTCTTGATAATTCTAATGCATTGCTCTCGGGCTGCCTTGATAAAGATACTAATTTGACTGCAGATGTTTTGTATTTATATTCATAAGCTTGGTTTTACATAGACCAGCTTTATGTAGCTTTTCTAGAGCGAGAAATTTTGATTCTGTTAAAGCGTTTGGTGAAAGAATAACTACAAATCCTGTAGTTAAAGAAGTAATGTTGCAATAAAGATACTAGTTTGACCGCAAATGTTTTGTGAGCCTGTGCAAGTCTAAATAAATATAAATATCCTTCTTTGGTGTTGTAAATCTAACACTAGGCTGTGTTCATCTGAGTGCGCGAAACTCCGAGCAGAGATAGCTACTTTGTTTAACATTCATTGGTTCGGATACTAATTAACCTCCATGGTGAAATATAAATTAAAAAGTTTAATTTAAGATATAAATTACTTAGAATATATATATATATATATTATATATATATATGGTAAATATGCAGCAAATAGCCCCACCTCGACTTTTGGTACGAGTTAGTTATTAGGGTGTTTTCATGTACTTTCCTCAGAAATGCCATTCATTTACCCCGCATTTAATTGAAAGTACGAAAAAAATCGTTTTTTTTTGTCGTTTTATTTTCAAGTAAACACGGGGAAAATGAGTAGCATTTCTGAATAAAGCACATGAAAACACACCCTAATAACTAAATTTCGCTACCGTTATCGCTAACCTAGCCTAAATGAAGAGATTTCGAAAAAAAAATAAATCGTTAACCTAACGAAAATATCATGATTTAACCTAATCAATCGTCAAGGGTGTACAGTTGACCTAACCGGGCATTCAGTTGACCTAACTGGGCATTCAATTGACCTAACTTTGATATACTGTACCTAACCAATCATCATACTACCGAATGCTAACATCAAAAATTATGAACTCGAGGGAGGGCTATTTTGCGGCGCTAACCGTAGGTATTGCTCACAGTAGGATTTGTAAAAATGTTTTCGGAGGAAAACGCTTATGAAAGCGAGATTAACACTTGCCGGAATGTGTGACTTCGCTAGCCACGTGCCCTTGAAGAGAGATATTGAGCTTGTAAATTTGCACGGAAACAAACTCTTCTGCTTGTTTTTTGGAAATTTGCGTTTACACACGAAAACGTCTCGGTCACTACGGAAATAAAGGGGCTGGGAACACTCTGGACAGTTTCGCGTACGGGGAACGACACCGTGTTCTTAAAAAATGTGAACCGCTCGTGAATCGTCTCCTAAAATTTTCAACACTCTTCAACGTAGCCTAGGTCACAACTTTCACAAACCTCACTGCACATGTTTACGCGACAAAAATTAAAAAGAAAGAAAGACCTCAGCTGTATCAAAGGCCGAGGTTTTTCCATGACTAAACGGTCGGGGAAAAAAAACTTGATAAGTTCTTTAAAATTCCTAATTAGCTGTCATTGGTTCATTAAGGCGTGGTTGATTTTGAGTGTTTAATAGCCTACTATTGGTTAAAAAAAAGGTGCACTGTGATTGGTCGTCCACACATTTCCAGAAAATTGTCTGAGAGCGAGGATGTCTTATGCCTGCTGGCAGGTCGGGAAACAAAAAAATGGATAAAACTTAATAATCAATAACTTCGTTAATTTTGAATTGCGGGGAGTCTGGCTTTCAACAAATTTATTCTATTGCTGTATACTACCGAATGCTAACATCAAAAATTATGAACTCGAGGTGGGGCTATTTGCTGCATATTATTAACTATATATATATTATATATATATGCAAACAACGTGTTGTTCTGTGATTTTATTGTATATTATATATATATATATATATATATATATACACACACACAGTAACTAATTGAGAAGCATACAGAAAAAGAAGATAAAGGCTAACTCAAAGTACTGCTATAATTTCGCAAAAAGAAAGTCGAAAAACCATGTGAGTATCGGACCTTCAAAAACGAGAACAGTGCTTTATCTGATGATCTAACAGAAGTATCTGAAATATTAAGAGCTCAGTACGAATCATCTTTCAGTAACCCAAAAACTGACAAATTGATATGCGATAGAAACGCGTTCTTTGAAGAAGAGCTACAAGGGGAAAGTATAACGGACTTCGACTTTACGACGGATGATATTACACAAGTCATAGGGAAACTAAAAACACACTCAGCGGCAGGACCGGATAAATGGAATGCCACACTGATCAAAACAAAAAATGCAAGAATGTAATCGCTGAGCCCCTATACTGGATATGGAGACGATCACTAGACACGGGAGAAATACCGGGCACCCTGAAGAGCGCGAACATAGTCCCAATATATAAAGGAGGAGATCGATCCGAGGCCAAAAACTATAGGCCAGTGTCACTTACATCTCATCTCACTAAAATATTTGAAAGAATAGATAGACAGAAAATCTATGACTTTTTGGAAACTCAGAAAAAATTCAATGATAACCAACATGGGTTTCGGTCAGGCAGATAGATCATGACTATCACAACTAGTGGAACACTACAACATTATTGATGCACTTGAAATTAATGAAAACTATGATGTACTATACACAGACTTTGCTAAAGCGTTTGACAAGTGTGACCATGGAATCATAATACATAAACTGGAATATATGGGAATAACAGGAAATTTAGGGAAATGGATATATAATTTCCTTAGTGAGCGGCGGCAAGTCGTTACAGTACAAGGAGTATCTTCATCAGAATCACAGGTCCTCAGCTCAGTACCACAAGGAACAGTATCAGCTCCATTACTCTTCATAATCATGCTAACTGACATAGATGAGGACGTTACCAGAGACAGCACAGTAACATCCTTTACCGATGACACAAATATCAGTAGAAAAATAAGAAACCCAGAAGATATAGGATCTCTACAAACCGACATAAACAGAATCTACAAGTGGACGAAAGACAACAATATGAAGTTTAATACCGAGAAATTTCAGCTGTTACTGTACAGAAAAAGAGAAGACCTAAATCCATGGAATATTTTACCCCAAATGGACAGGAAATTCAGAGAAATTCCAGAGCAAAAGAGTTAGAGGTTGTGATGACAGATGATGTGAAATTTGAAACATAAAATAAGATAGCATAGCAGTAAACAGGGCAAAGAGAAAACGGGGCAGATATTGAGAACCTTTAAACGAAGGGATAGGAATGTAATGATTCCTCTACTGAAAACCCTGATCATACCCAAATTGGAATACTGCTCGGTTCTAACATCCCCATATAAAAAAGAAGACATTAGACAGCTGGAAGGGCTCCAGAGAAGCTTTACAACCAAGATCAACGAGTGCAAAGAACTAAATTACTGAGAAAGGTTACTCGAACTAGACCTATATTCACTGGAAAGGAGAAGAGAGAGATACCCCATTATTTACATTTGGAAAATAATGGAGAAACTAGTCCCTAATCTTACTCTGAACCCTATAACTCCCCAAACAACGGTGGAAAGTAGAAACGGTAGACTGTGTCGTATTCCCAAATTGAAGGCGAGACAGGGAACATCCTTAACCCTGAAAGAAAATAGTTTTGTAGTGAGAGGACCAAAACTGTTTAATCAGCTGCACAAAGACCTAAGAAACACGAGGAGAGTTGCAGTGGACATCTTCAAAAGAAGATTAGACGCCTGGCTCAGAACAATCCCCGATGAGCCGGGCGTACCTGGATATGTAAGGTGGAGAGCACAAGAAACCAACTCACTACTTCACCAGGCCAACTTGAGAGGAGGTGCGACAAGCTTGACCTTCGCGAAATGAGGAATCATCGTGCGGAACCTTTGTAAGGTTGGAAGGTTGTGTGTATATATAGGCACTAAAAATGCCCAAACGTAGTCCGGTTTTGGGCATTTTTAATGTCTTCGGCCTCAGCACATTTCGAGTACAGTATTGCCAAATAGTATTAGTAGTATGGGCGAAAAAGGAGAGAGTGCAATGCAATTGCAAATGTTGATCAATGTTGCATAATGTTATGCAACAAGGGGGAGGGGAATGTTACAAGAGGGTATGCAACAAGGGGGGATGTTGCAAAAACAACAAGGGGTTATGCAACTTGGAGGCGGAGTTATTCCCCAAGAGAGAGGAGAAGGAGAGAGAAGGAGAGAGAGGAAGAGAGGTGTTCGCCTAGCAGGAGCCAGGCGCATATTAAGACTTCAGCCGAGCGGCCGTTGTCTTATAAGTTCTCAATCAGCCAGTTCGTTTAACCAGCCAGTTGGCTTAACTGGCTGAGCTGCCAGATTGCGCTATTTAATTAAAGCATATATTCAGGCTTAATCCGCCAGTTGGCTTTGAAGACGTAAATGGCTTGTTCAGGTGTACATTATTACGGCTGAGTTGCCAGATTGCTCTATTTATTTAATTAAAGCATATATTCTGGCTTAACCAGCCTGTTGACTTAGAAGGAGTAAATAGCTTGTTCAGGTGTACATTATTAGGGTTGAGTTGCCAGATTGCGCTATTTATTTAATTAAAGCATATATTCTGGCTTAACCAGCCATTTGACGTAGATTACCTAGAAGGCAGATAACTATATATATATATATATATATATATATATATATATATATATTTCCTTTCCGATTGCCAGACTGCGCTATCCAGATATTTTTGACAGTTGGCTTAGAAATCCGTCAGCCGTTTTAGAAGGTAGCCATTTGATATAATTAAATGTCGTTTACAACCAAAAGAATTAAATAAAACACCATTACATCATTCTGTTTATTTAGACGAATTAACGGATTCAATTTCACGAAATATATAGAAAATAAATATACAATCAAATAATGGTGTATATATGATCAAAAATAATAATAGCATAAGAAATACGAACGAGGAATATATAATCAAAATAGAAAATAAATATACAATCAAATGATGGAATATATATGATCAAAAAATAAAATAATAATAGCATAAGAAATACGAACGAGGAATATATATATAATAAAAAATATACAAAACGCTGTAGTATAACCATCAATATATTAGTACAGGAAAAAATATATATTATATATAGTTATATTAAATAATTAAATATATTGAAAATAATAATATAAAAAATAATAATACACAAAACGAAGGAATATAATCAGCAGCATATTAGTACAGGAAAAAAAAATATATATATATATATATATCGGGTGGTCCGAAAAAAATGACGCATTTTTTAAAAATTAATATCTCAGTAACCCTCTTCCTTATCATGACAATTTTTATATGCAAGATACTTTCAAACTTCTTTTTTTGAATGCAAGAAACGGAATTCTGATATCTTTTATAGTTTTCTCGCAATTAACAAAAGTAACAACATGGGTCAAAAAAACGAATATCATGAGAAAGGAAAAATTTAATCAGAAATTTAACTAATTAATTTACAGTAAATGATCGATTGGACCACCACTCTGTTGACACACTAATCTAAGTCTTTTCTTCCACACAAAAATAATACTTCTTACTTCATTAATGCCAATTTCTTGCCAAGATTCAAGTATTTTACTTTTTAATTCTGATTCGGTGAATTTTTCTCGTCGACCTCGGTAAACCTTCTCTTTTAGTAACTCCCAAATTGAGTAGTCCATAGGATTACAATCTGGGCTTTGTGGTGGCCACTCATTTTTCGTTATTAATTTTGGTGTATTGCTAATCAGAAACGACTGTGTGGCGTAGCTTGTATGCGACGGTGCTCCATCTTATTGAAATATGAAATCATTTTCTTGATACAGGCGACGACAATCCGGCAACAATTTTGTTCTTAAAAGTTCAATGTAATTTGCAGAATTCACCTTTGTCTTTTCAGTTTCAATAAAATGAACATCTGTCTTGCCATTCCAAGAGACCCCTGCAGATATCATAACCTTTTTGGAGAATCTTGACGTTTCATGATACAATCTGTTTATTGAAATGTCACACTTTTTACCACGCCCGTAGACAACATCATTTTGACGGTTTCGCGGAATTTCTAGAGTGAAATCTTTTTCATCCGTGAAGACTATCTTTTTAATATCAACGACAGAGAAATTATCAAGTAACTTTCTGCACCTTGTTTTTCTTTTCCTTAACAGTATCACTTTTTCTAGAAGATACTATTCTTTGAAGGCTTTTAGTTTTTGTGCTATAATTATTCGGTGTACAGAAGTCTTTCCAATATTCAAATGTTTAGCAATTGTTCTTTGTGACAAATGACTTCCTGGTTTATCTTCTTGAGAGCAGATTTTATCGTTGATGTAATCCACATTTTCTGGAACCGAAGCTGTTTTAGGTCTACCGCTTCCTGGTTTTCTGGCAGTACTTCCCGATTCGCGAATCTTCTTTAAGAGTCTTTCCACTGCACGCCTTTTCCACTTTTTGCCGGGAAACTCTTGCAATAACCTTCCAGTCTTCCATCCTTTTTCACAGTAACAATTTTTAATGAGAATACGATCTTCCTCTGACAACATCATTAAGGGTACTGACGAATTGTTAAAAAATAAAAATATCCACAATTTGACTTGTTCATTCCTGTAGAGTTTTGTAATAACTTGCAAAAATATCGCATGATATCGTATAAAAATGATATCGTATAAAAAACGGATATTATATTGCGATTTTTGTTTTTTTGACCCATGTTGTTACTTTTGTTAATTGCGAGAAAACTATAAAAGATATCAGAATTCCGTTTCTTGCATTCAAAAAAAGAAGTTTGAAAGTATCTTGCATATAAAAATTGTCATGATAAGGAAGGGGGTTACTGAGATATTAATTTTTAAAAAATGCGTCATTTTTTTCGGACCACCCGATATATATAGTACAGGGCTATTCAAAATGATTCATCCGATTTCAACTGAGAATACTTCCGTACCTATCAACCGTGCATCAACTGGGCATACACCACATGAAAGAGGAAATCTCCGAGTTTTACAAGATCACCGCGAGAGGACTCCAAAGTCACGCCGTGGCCTAGCCTAGCAACAAACAGTCAGTGTGAAAATGGCGTCCGCACAGCAGAAGGCGTTTTGTGTGTTGCAGTTTTCAAGCTGTGAATCGGTAGTCACAGTGCAGCGTGTTTCGTCGACGTTACAGAACAGATCCACCAGGTGCTCAGAGCATCCGTCGGTGGTATCGGCAGTTCGAGGAAACAGGATGTTTGTGTAAAGGCAAGTCCACAGGACGACCGCGCGTGTCTGAGGATAATGTGCAAAGAATCAGAGAGAGTTTCCAACGTAGCCCACATAGCCCACGTAGTCACATAGAGCATTTATGAGGTGAGAGACAAAATTTGGACAGTTTTTCTTTTGGTTGATGTATCACAAATCACTCTGTATTTGTAACATTAAAAAATATTCTCATTTGAAATCAGGTGAAGCAGTTTGAATAGCCCTGTATATACACACAATTATATTAAATAATTAAATATATTGAAAATAAATATACATCAAAATAATTTATGTTCTACGGCGCAAAACACTAAACTCATACGTGATCGAGTCTACAGTCACATCATTCTTGCTTTGCACTACACGGTAAATACGTCCAAGCATTACTTCACCGCTCAAGGTGTGCGGGCGCCTATACTCGATATAAATGGCCTTCATATCGTTCAATAATATTTTTGTGCCCACTTTACATGCGGTTGGTAAGTTATCTTTAAGCACGGCTAGAATACAATCAAAAGCACGCACAAAGAGGTCATCGTTAGCCACAAGATCATTATTAAATACAAGTTTATAAACACTCCTTTCCAATCGAGGGTTTTTTCTTACCGTCCCGAGCTTTTCAATCGTGAACTCTTCTTCACTCTGCATAGCGGCAATTGAAATAATCTTCCAAGTCGTAACGCCAGCTACTCGTTATATAGAGATACAGCTCTTCAGGGTGAACAGTGTAGGCGAGCTCTGCCCTGTACCGCTCAAGTGATTTGTACCAAAGTTCGGGATATTTCGAAGAGTCTAAACCTTTTAAATATGCATCCAGCTCTAGACCATTCTGCATATGAGGGGGCATTACTAATCTGCTCTCTTCTTGTACCTACACCTACAGGTATTTTATAACGGTCCTCTCCCGACTTCTCAACTATCACGAAGTCTCTATTCATCTCCTCAACACTTAAATACCGTATTTTCCGGCATATAAGGCGCGCTTTTTTTCCCCAAAAAAGTCTCAGAAAATCACTCTGCGCCTTATATGCTCAAGGTCAGGGTCGTGGGTAGGCTTTTGGTTACCGGCAAGTATTATATTGTTTAATTTTTTTTCAAGAATATGCCTGCCAAAATTGGGGTGCGTCTTATATGCTCGTGCGCCTTATATGCCGGAAAATACGGTAAATAACATTACGTTTGCTTGCCTGCCTACAAGTCGTTTCAAGTACATAGTTAATGGCACCGGTATCGCGCCTGAACACGCGCAATGACTTCGTCACGGACACATCGTACACGGCGTTGAGAATGTTTCTCAAAGGAAGCTCCATCGTATTAGCACGTCCAGTCGGTTCAAGCTGAGATGACTGTGAGCCACAGGTATACTTGTGCCCCATTATACTGGGCAAACAGAATTTTCCGCTACATGAAGCAATACCGGATTTAATGTTTTATCACTCAACAGACGTTCATTCCCACAAACTAAACATCTTCACAATCCGGTGCACGTTTTGAGAGAAACATGCCCATATTTACCCTTTTTGTTTAACAAACGATACTCGTCTTTAAAGTCTATTAAAAACTCGCACAAGCCATTAGCCACAACCTCACTACAAACCTCGTCATGATATATATTAATATAGTGGTAAAAATACTTAAGATTCCCTATGATGACAAGATTTACATTCTCAACCGTAGGGTACGAGTACTCGGTATGATGTAACATGACATAATATCGCTTGTCACACGACTCATCAACAAGACTCATTATCTATAACCGTTGATTATCTTCTGAAGGTGTTGTTTCTTTTACTTCGCGGTATATGTGAGCTTTTATAAAGGTTAGGTCTACAACATACTTCAATACATCGTTTGTACTACGAAATCCTACAATGCCCTCGCCAGAATAGCCGTAGAGTATTTGTACCTCTTGATCCTTCGCACGGTTCAATGTAGCCTTAAAAGTATCAAAGGAGGGTGGAATAGGGAGTTTTTCAGTATCCACCACATCTTGGCACTTTGCCGAATACAACTTCATGAACGTTGAACACGCAATATTGAAGGTAGCCATTACTATTTTTCGTCTACGCGGGAGAATACACGTCTGAGCTCAAGGGTATGCAGAGGTCAACTGAGCACGCAGGGATAGAGATATGCTCAGGTAGAGGCAGGAGCCGCGCGACCGATCTTACAGTGGGCGGAGCTTAGCTTTTTTCCTGTACACACACACACACACACAAACACACACACACACACACACACACATACATACACACACGCACGCACGCAAGGGAGAAAATGAAACCTTAATTGAAGCAAATATACGTGATAAATAAACATATCGTTAACAATACACATATATATATAAATGCAATCAAGGACTAAGGTAGCCAAAGGGTACGGTATCATAGGTACCAGACACCTGGTAACGCTTCCTATAGGTGTTACGGCATACCTTCGTGCCCCTAAGTTCCTTCACACACCCCAGTTTCTGCGTCCGAAAATTGTGGGTCCCCACAGTCAGTTGGGGTGGCTGGTCGCCCTCATCTTCCAAGCACACTAGATCCTCCAACGAGTCAAAGTTAACGACTCGGCGGTTCGCATGGTTAAGCGTGATACCATTAGCCTTCACGATATACTTCAGATCATCCTCCACCCTCACCCGTACCCCATAGGTTTTTGGCACTGTTGATACAAATGAGTCTGCGTATGCACCATCACCATACTCGTCCTTGATTTCGTCAGTTAGCTCTCCGAGGAATTCCCCAGTAGCAGGCATGTATTCACTCTCCTTCGCTGTGAATATCACGCTATCTGTGTCAGCGTACATCATCCTCCGTCCAAGAGAGTGCAGTAGACTCCAAAGTTTGATGTGGGAGTAAGACGTTGTGAAGCTGGCTACAGGTATGTTTGTAACCCGTGAGGTATCTGTGGCCAGTTCGGTGATGTTGTACTTTATTATGTAAGTATTATCTACATTCACGATCTCCATAACCTCTTTATCGGGAGCGTTGGCATAATCCCGGACTTCACTATAACTTTGTGCCAAATGAACGTTCCCTTTACCTGTATTCTGTGCAAATTTCCCCCAAAGACTGTCTATACACAACTTTGCACTAAAGCGCTTGCAAGGATTCTTAACAATTTGGGAACGGTCAAGCTGTATACCTTCATGGGCACGGTAACGCTGAATATAAGTCGTTTTTTCATCTTCGGTATCAACCCCTCGCGGATATCCTGATGTTTCTACCTTATCCTTCAAAAAAGCGTTTATATATGGTGTGAAAAGGTTGGGTAGCTTCTGAAACCTCCACACCTCATGTATCTTCAATATTCTGTACCCATGGCGAACGGCTACGGCCAGCTCAGGGCTTGTATATACACCTCTGATCTTACGCTGGTTGGTTGTATGGTTACAATCACCGTTGTTCTCCTCTGTGCACTTCACGCACAGGGGAAACATGAGCTTGCGATCTATAACGACGGGTAAGATCGGCATCCATAAATCGCGAGGGGGGAGCACGTCTACGAAAAAGAGTCCAAAGTAGCGCTCATTCAAGTTAGCTGAAAACTCCTCGATGGTTGGTATGGTGGGATCCACCAGTTTTTCAGGCGCAACTACGGGGTACGGATTGTTCTTCATCACGTAGGGGTATAAAGAGCAGAAGTCGTAGTAATGGAGTTTCACGCCCTCCGTAGTCGGACAGTATAGCTTGAATGGGTTTGTACGCCCTCCAAACAAGCTGTTACCGCATTTGAGGGGGTCCAGCACCATTGAACGTTTGATGGTCCTTATTTCATCACGGTACTGGTCATCTGTTTCCATCCGTGCATCTTACTCATCCTCTCACACGATCTTGTGAGTGAAGTGGGAGCCTATAAGTTGATCGCGGTTACGGGTCCATGCGAGGCTGTCGGCGGGGGATCTTCCATGGAGGTCCCCTGTGACGGCACACTCAGCGCACGGGCATCCATGCCACCAGCAGCCGTTAAAGGAACACACAGTCTTCTCACCAGTGGTTGGATCCTCACTTAGGCCATCAACCCAAAAAACACGAACATTGATCTTAACGGTACTTCACTCGTGTTGCGGGCATGTTTTATGTATACCCCGGTCTGTTGCTGTAGGTGTATGAGCCAGTAAATAGCCTTGTGCCCATAACTGCGGGGATTGTTTCTGTGAATGACTGCTAAGGTGGCTTTAGGCATGAAGTTATACTTGAACAGTGTAAAACATAATGAGGCGATCGTGGTCGCGACCTGCAGCGAATCGCATTTGAAACGGGCTATGTACATCCTTCTAAAGGACTGGAAACATACCCTAAGCACACGCACATTATTCACGCAATAACGTTCTCATTCACGCAATAACGTTCACATTCATCAATATTTTAGACGTGGTGATGACGAACGGCGAAAATATAGTCGAAGGTTTAGAAGTAGGCGAGAGTTTTGCATGTAGTGATCATCAAATTCTTAGGTTTAAGCTATTAATAGAAAACACTAAGGATAGTAACGTAATAGAAGTCCCTGATTTTCGTAGGGCCAATTTTGATAGTTTTGCGGATAGGATGAGAGTAGTGAACTGGGATAGCTTATTTCTGGGTAATGACACAAATTGGCATTGGGAGGCTGCAAAGAAAGTTTTATGAATATCGAAAGGGAGTTTATTCTTCGTAGGCCTAAGCGCGCTTGAAATCATGCTAGGCCCAAGTGGTGGACTAGGGAAATAGGCGAGTTCATAAACGAACGTAATGCAGCGTATAGACTTAATAAGCGCAATGGCGCGGCAGCTAACTTTAATAGATATATCGAGCTTAGACGTCAGGTTAAAATATCAGTTAGGAATGCTAAGCGTAATTTAGAGATACTTTAGCTGCGGATAGTAAACACCAAAAATTTTTTTGAATACGTCAATAATCGTAATCCGATAAAAGATAACATAGGTCCTCTTGGACGTGAACGGCGCTTTGGCTTCCGACGCTCAGACGATGGCTGGTATTTTAACAACTTTTTTGCGAAAGTTTTTACCGTAGAAGATGTAAATAATGTTCCCGACGTGGACGATATCGTTCCATTTAGTAGGAGACTATTTTGGATGAAATAACTGTTTACGAGGTGAGATTGCGCATTATATCGATAGGCTAAAAGTTAGCAAGGCTCCAGGCCCTGACGCTTTTATCCCAGAGATTTGAAAGATTTGAAAGACGTTATCGTAGGCCCCTAACGAAGATTTTTAATCAGTCACTCGAAACGGGGATTATTCCTGAAGACTTCAAATTAGTTAATGTCACCATTTTTAAAAAAGGCGACCGCACGGTAGCTAGCAATTATAGGCCCATTAGCTTAACGTCAATTGTCGGTAAACTTTTGGAATCCGTAGTTAGGGATCGTATCATCGATCACTTAAAAAGTAGTGATTTGATTAATAGTAGTCAGCATGGGTTTCGACGACGCCATAAATCTTGTTTAACTAATTTGTTAGAATTTTATAACGAAATAGTGCGCGAATACGATAAGCATAGAGCGGCTGACATTATTTATTTAGATTTTAAAAAGGCGTTCGATACAGTTCCGCATAGAAGATTAATTGCGAAGGTTAAAGCGCACGGTATACGCGGTCAGGTAGCTAACTGGTTAGAGGAATGGCTTCGTGCTAGGAGACAGAGGGTCGTTGTTAATGGTAGTGAATCGGGGTGGTTGGATGTAGGTAGAGGTGTCCCACAGGGTTCAGTGTTAGGCCCATTGCTATTCGTAATTTACATTAACGACATAGATGTAGGATTGACTAGTAACGTGTCAAAATTCGCGGACGATACTAAAATAGGCAGTAAGGTTGTTAACGAGGACGATAGAAATAGGCTCCAAGACGATGTAAATAGGATTATGGAGTGGACGGATAAGTGGCAGATGCAATTTAACGTTGACAAATGTGAAGTTTTATGATAGAGAGTTAGCGAGCGTTGACGAGGAAGTAGATTTAGGCGTATGCGTATCTAAGGATTTAAAAGTTAGGAACCAGTGCCCGGAGTCTTGCGCAAAAGCTAATAAGATGTTAGGCTTCATAGCGCGTAATTTCGAATTTAAATCGAAGAATATTATATTGCCCCTTTACAAGTCCCTAGTCAGGCCTCATTTAGAATATGCCGTTCAGTTTTGGTGCCCGTATTTGCGTGAGGATATTGGTAAGTTAGGAAGGGTTCAGCGTCGTGCCACGAAACTAATTCCGTCATTGCTCAACAAGCCTTATGAAGATAGAATTAAAGAGTTAGACTTGCATTCACTCGAAACTAGGAGATTAAGGGGGGAGCTTATTGAAGTTTTCAAAATCGTTAAAGAAATCGATAACGTAAATTTTGATAAACTGTTCACTTTCGATAATAGCAATACTCGTAATAACGGATTTAAGTTGCGTGGCAGACGTTTCATTACTAATATCGCTAAAAACTTCTTTACGTTTAAAGTAATTGACAAATGGAATAATCTTCCCGCGTCAGTCGTGAAGTGTTCAAGAACCGTTTAGATAGGCATTTTAAAAATATTAACGTTGTTTAATATATTAATAAGACAATTAGTAACAGGATCTCTGGGGGTGGTGATCGGGGATGAGTCTGTTGACGACTAATGCCAGCTTGTGACATGCCAGCGTGTGATATGCCAGAAAAAAAAATTAGACTAACACGAACTTAGATGTAGCTCGTAGCGTAAACTAACCCACTTTTTGTTATTCTTTTTTTTCTCTCTCCTTATTTGCATGTTTGTAACTCTTCATTACATGTCTGTAGTTTGCATGGTATGATAGTGTTTGAGTTAAGAATGTGCTGCATGGTTTGTAATGCGCTCTCGTTTTACTTCTTTTCATCTTCCACCCCTTTCCGGCTGAGTGGGCTGCGTCCTCTACCTCCCTATGGAGTGGAGGACCGGTCTGCAACAGCTGGACGTATTCTCTTCGACTATTTTTTCGACTTGTCGGCAGTGGCCGGCGGATGATGATGGTGTCCTTCTTTCTCTTTTTCTGAATGAATTTTAACCCACGAGTGATAGGTTTTGCTACTTACTTAACCCATATTCTCTTCTTTTAACCCCTTACTTTCTTCTTTCTCTCAGGCTAACCTTAGAGTGGATCTTAGGGTCTTTGTTAGCCTTAGTTTCTGTAGATCTGTAGAACCCAAGAGACTTCTTTGGGAAGAATTAAAAGCAATAAATAATAGTGCAGTGTCTTTCCCTGCTAACCTTGCAAATGTCGAACTTTAAATGTTAGTCTTTTTATGTTTCCGGGATGCTAATAAAACATTTGGGTTAATATGTTTTAAATGACATGGGCTGGACCTGTAAATCAAAATAACTTTTTATGACGTAGTTTTAGTCGTTTTATTCAAATTTGTCACTCATTTTTGTGCAAACTATTGTTGAAAATAATAATAATAATAATATAAATATATATATATATATTATATATATATATATATATATATTTAGTGTATTTGTAGTCGGGGGGGGGGGGGGTATGACGTCATGTTACTCTGCGACTTAATTAGTTTGTTGGTTTCTGTTCTGGCTATATTTTTTTCTAATTGGATTCGTCATGTGCCCTAGATGATTAATTAAATGATTAATTGAATGCCCGGTTAGGTTAATTGAATGCCCGGTTAGGTCAACTGGATGCCCGATTAGGTCAACTGAATGCCTGGTTAGGTTAATTGAATGCCCGGTTAGGTCAACTGTACGCCCTTGATGATTGGTTAAGTCGTGATATTTTCGTTAGTTTAAACGAAAATGACGAGAGCAAACTTTTCTGGTTAATTTTGACGTGTTTTGCACGTTTCCTGTGGTAATGCGTCGTTTACGAGATCTCGTAACATGAACATGTTAGGCTTTATTGTATAAAATGTAGTCAAAAATACATTTTTCAAGTGTATTTTGGTGTGCTTTCTTCGAATATGACCTTGATTTCTTGTGCAAATGAACAGAAATACAGTTGTCATTGTATGGCCCAAACACGTATTTCTGTTCATTTGCACAAGAAATGAAGGTTACATTTGAACAGAGCACACCAAAATACACTAGAAAAATGTATTTTTTATTTCAACTTCAGGCCATGTCATTTGCGACATAATTACCAATTTGATCGTGTTAATCATGAAAAATTATTTATGAAACTTGTAAATCGTAATGTACTGTACGTCTGTATGGTTACTTGGATATATTAGGATTCCTTGAGAGAAGATTCTTAAATTGTCTGTATGCACATGTTATCTTTAAAAATATCATAGTATTCCTGTAAACCCGCTATGCGTTTTCCTTTAACGTTGCGTTATGCGATAAAATTTAAAACATCCTTGCTTATTTTTTTATTGATATATATATATATATATATATATATATATATATATATATATATATATATAATAATATATATATATATACAGGGTGTCCCAGGAGGAAATGTCAAGAATGCACCATTTGACTCTTTGGGTATTTCTAAGTAGAAAGTATTATATCGATATGGGTCTGATTCCCAACCGTTACCGAGATACAGGCCTCTACATTTGGGTAATTAAAACATAATAAAAAAGCGATCTTAGATGCTATTTAATGACACTTGTGGTTTATAAAAAGTACAAACATACAATACACTATTGCACTTATTGCAGAATGGTTTCAAAGTGACCCCCTCCTTCTTCAATGCACGCGGCGAGCCTCCGATCCATCGAGTCTTGCCAAGGAAAACGCGGAAGTTCATTTCTGAGGTTTATGAATGCATCCTGTATACGTGCAACCAACTGAACTAAAGAGAATAATCGGTAGTGAGCAGGCTTTAGTTATGGGTGACTTTAATTGCGCCAACGTGAATTACGATACAATGCAGGGAGACGCGGAAGGTAATCGTTTAGTTAATTTTCTCGAGGATAGCTTTCTTATTCAAAAGGTTGGGGAACCTACGAGGTTGGACAGTATTTTAGATTTAGTAATAACTACGGATGATAGGCTAATTACTGATCTTCAAGTAATAGAACCGTTGAGCAATAGCGATCACAATATGGTAGAGTTTGTCCTCTCAGTAAGTCACTCGAAACCAACTAACTCGACTAAAATTCCTAGCTTCCAGCACGCAGACTTTAGTAAATTTCGAAATAAATTTTCACACGTCAATTGGGAAAACGTAATGGGGAACTCCAACGCAAAACTAATGTGGGAATCGTTCGTAAAGGTATTTAGGACTATAAATGAAGAATGTGTACCGTACAAAATTAAGCGTGCAAAAGTAAACAACAAGCCCTTGTGGTTTACTTCTAGAGTAAGAGACATTATAAAGAGTAGAGAGAGGGCTTATAGGCTATACAAGTCCGATAAAGATAATCTGTTGTTACGAAACAACTACATATCTCTAAGGCGTGAAGCTAAAAGTGTAATAAAAAAGTCAAAACGCGAATTTGAAATCTCGATAGCTCGTGACGGTAAAGAAAATCCCAAGCGATTCTTTCAATACGTCAATAATAGAAATCCAGTAAAAAGTGTCTTAGGTCCATTAAAAAATGGAAATGGAGATCTAGTCTCTGAAAACAAGGAAATGGCTACCTTGCTAAACGAATTTTTTACGTCAGTTTTACTATAGAAGATGTAACGAATATTCCTACGGTCATAGACATAATACCTTTTGATAATGGTAATATTTTGGATAATATTGTCGTTAGTGAAGGGGAAGTAATGCGCTATATTGATAAAATGAAAACGCGTAAATCACCGGGTCCGGATTCCATATATCCCATACAACTAAAAGAATTAAAAGATAGCATTGTTGTGCCGCTAACAAAGATTTTTAATGCGTCTATTTCTGAGGGGTGCGTACCAGATAATTTCAAGTAGCAAACGTAACACCTATCTTTAAGAAAGGCGATAAAGGTGCGGCGGGAAATTATAGGCCAATCAGTTTAACGTCTGTTGTAGGTAAGCTACTGGAATCAATAATTAGGGATCGTATAGTCGAACACTTAGAAGTGCATAATCTGGTCAGAAATACGCAGCACGGTTTTAGGCGAAACAAATCTTGCTTAACTAATCTTTTAGAATTTTTCCAAAGCGTGGTTAACGTTTACGATAGACATCGGGCGGTTGATGTAGTGTATTTAGATTTTCAAAAAGCGTTTGACACCGTGCCGCACAAAAGACTGATTGAAAAAACTAAGGCTCATGGAATCAGGGGTGTAGTAATAAATTGGCTAGAAGAATGGTTGCGAGGCAGGAAACAGAGGGTGGTCGTTGATGGAGCGGAGTCGTGTTGGGCTAATGTAGCGAGTGGCGTTTCTCAGGGTTCTGTATTGGGCCCCTTGCTTTTTCTTATATATATTAACGATTTAGATGTCGGCCTAGTCAGTACAGTTTCAAAGTTTGCGGATGACACGAAGCTGGGTGGTAGGGCGATTAATGACGAAGATAGAGGTAAAATTCAGGAAGATCTGAATAAAATCGTTGATTGGTCAGTCACATGGCAAATGAGATTTAACGTGGATAAGTGCAAAATTATGCATATAGGTTCGCGTAACGGTAATTTTGCGTATAGTATGTCAGGGAAAGATTTAACAAGCGTAGAGCAGGAAAACGATTTAGGAGTTATAGTCACTGGTGATTTAAAAGTAGCGAAACAAAGTACAGCGGCGGTCAATAAGGCGAACAAAGTGTTAGGTTTTATAGCTCGAAATTTTGAGTACAAATCGCGCGATATTATAGTTCCTCTTTATAAATCATTAGTTAGACCCCATTTGGAGTACGCGGTCCAATTTTGGAATCCGCATATGCGCAAAGATATAGACAAAATCGAAAGAGTTCAAAGACGAGCAACTAAGATGATTCCGTCTCTTAGGTCAAAGTCGTACGAGGATAGGCTTAAAGAGTTAAATTGACTACACTCGAGACTAGGAGGTTAAGGGGTGATCTAATCCAGGTTTTCAAAATTATGAATGGGTTTGATAACGTAGAGATAGCTTTTTCGAAATATCTCAATATAATATGACTAGAAATAACGGGTGTAAGTTGACAAGTAGAAGGTTCGAGACAGCAGTTGCGAAAAACTTTTTTACGCATAGAATAGTAAATAGCTGGAATAGTTTGCCGGTAGAAGTAATTAGTAGCACGTCTATAAACATGTTTAAGAATCGATTGGACGCGCATGTTGATAGAAAGGGTATAGTTTAAGGTAGTAAAATTAAGGCTTTGTGGGGATAGATCCCACAGCTCAACACAAGTGTTGTGGGATATAGGGAGGCAGCGTCTTGGGTTAGGGATACTCTCTGTCTTACACACCCCATTTAAAGAGATTCCTCTGCCGAGCGGTGCCCCCCATAGTACTGTGAGGTATTGAAAAACTCATGATCTTCACTTGCCCCACAAACACCTTTAAATGGGAGACCCATAATGGGTGCACACACATTTCTACATTACTGTACAGTCTTTACAGCCACACCAACACTTTTCCTCGTATGTGTATACACAATACACGATTACGAACACAGTTAGGTAGACCAGCCATGAGTGGATCCTAGGGTCTTTGTTGGTCTGAAACATTATAACATTATAACATTATAAACGTCACTCTTCAAGAACCCCCAGACAAAAAAATAATGTAAATAAATAATGTGAGGATCTGCACAGTTGCCAATGTATCATTAAATGTCATTGAATATTATCTAAGATCGGCTTTTTTATTATGTTTTAGTTACTCAAATGTAGAGGCCTGTATCTCGGTAACGGTTGGGAATCAGGCACATGTCGATATAATACTTTCTACTTAGAAATACCCAGAGTCAAATGGTGCATTCTTGACATTTCCTCCTGGGACACCCTATATATATATATATATATATATACTCGTCTTTTACTTTTACTTTTTATAATTTTATAATTTATAATTTACCTGTTAGAATGTTTTTATGTAACATCTATTTTACAATTCTTTAGTAATTATTTTTTAAAATTTTGTTTATCTTTTATTTTTTATAATTTTAAAATTTATAATTTATGTTTTTGAATCTTTTACTGTAAAGACTTATTTAACAATTTCTTAGTTTGTTTTAAGAAATTTTGGCTTATCTTTTACTTTTTACAATTTTAGAATTTGCCCTGAAGATGAGGGATGTATCCCTCGAAACGTTATATATATATATATATATATATATATTATATATATATATATATATATATATATACAGTATAATATATAATATATATATATATCAGGGCCATAGCCAGAAATTTTTTTCGGAGGGGGTTATATGAACCTATATATACCTAGGACGTCCTAGGTATATACATAATTTTATATATATATATATATATATATATATCCCGCAAGGGGGTTCTAAGCTCGTGCTCTTGAGTGCTCTTTGTGCTCGTTTGTACGTGCTTGTTCCTGAGGTTTCACGTGCGCCTCCCGGCCCTAGCACCCAAGGATGATGGGGCTCGACCCTGCAGTCCTTGTCATCCTTTGGTCTTTTTCCACTTCGACTGTCCCCTCCACTTTCTTTTCCTCTGTCTTTCCTCTCACTTTTCTTTGTTTTTCCGCCGAGATATGCCCTTTTAAATAGAGGCGAATCGGTTCTTCTCGCATATACGGTATATATATATATATATATATAATATATATAATATATTATATATATATACTGTATATTCAACAAAGATATGTAAATTGTTTACATTACCTTACAAGACGATATTTAATTTTTCTTCCTTTTGACATTTCTTGAAGAACATCCTCCGGTTGTATTTCTAATTGGCGGTGAATGCTCATTAAGGCCAAACCATTCAGTCTCTCTTCAGAGGAAGAATTTCTTAAGTAGGTTTTAAGTCTTCTTAGCGTTGAAAAGGATCTTTCTGCAGTGGCCGTAGTTATTGGCAGAGTGGCACCTATTTCAAAAATGCATGAATTGTAGGAATATTTCTTCATTGCATTCATTTAAAGAAGTAATGAAATCGATGGGCTTTTCATTTTGGTCTCTCCAAGTTCGTCTCCACATCTTCAGTTCTCCCTCGAACTTTACCGGAACGCTTGCATCGTCAGGTCACTGAAGGGACAAAGTTTCGCAGCAGTTTTTCACTTCCTCATCCGTCAGAGAGATGGATCTCTTCGGCAACAACGAATGCAGTTTTTGTAATACAGTTTTATGATTGAGAAATCTATCATTTAGTTCATTTAATAAAAAGTCTAGGAAAGGCACATACGCACAACGTCTGTAATACTCTTCAACATTCTGTGTAACAAAGTGATCACCTTTCCGTCCGACCGAAGGTGGCATTTGAATTGTTGTACCCAAACATTTACCCAAGTTTTCGGCTTCACAGAAAACTGCTTTAAATTTCGAATCGGCAGAGTCCCTCAGGGCTTGTATTTCACCTTTTAAAACTTCGGCATGGTTCAAGCAAGAAGCAAGATCACATTGTTTAGACTGTAGGAATGTGCAAAGGCCATGCAGTAGTGCAAACACCTGACTAACAATAACCAAGCATATCAAAAATTTGCTGCTCTCAATTAGTGATGTAGCGGATGTCATTTTTTTCACATCCGCGGATGCGGATGTGAATGCGGATGTTTGATTTCGACATCCGCGGATGCGGATGCGGATGCAGATGTCTACATTTTCGTTATTTTTAGGATATATTCGAGATTTGTTGTGTTTAACGTATATAATAAGTTATTATATAGAGAGAGCTGTAGCTATAATGTAGTATAATTGATTAATTGTACAATAATTGCTGTACTTTTCTCTGAACATATAAAATAATATCAAGCATCTAACTAATATAGAAATCAATTAGTGAATTCGTCTGCAAATAAATTCGTTATATTTTGTCGAGTTTCAGCCACAATTAGAAACCATAATTGTGTTACCAGGATGCGGGACGTGAACCCAACTCAAATGCACCCCACCGACCTCTTTCCCCAACCTCCACCCTTATAGAAAGAGATCTTTAATTAGCTTGATAACTATTTATATTAAGTTTAAAGTTTTATTAGGCATATTTATAAATGAGTAATTAAAATAAAGTAAACTAAGATGTTCATCGTTTAATATTCAACTTAATTATAGGAAGGTTATGCTTAAGGAACATTAATTTTTCTGCCTTTCTGCTGCCAGTCTGTTTCTCTTTCATCATATATTAATCCAGCACTGCTAAATAATCTCTCGCTTGGTACGTTGTTGGAGGACAGGCTAAATGTTTCCTTGCAAGTTTACTCAAGTATGGATAGATATTCTGCGTATTTTTCCACCAACTAATAGGATTGTCACATGCAGCCAGGCGTTTTTCTTGGTGATAGCTCTCGATCATTTTTACTACATCTTTTGACATCGCGTAGGTCTCGTCATTGCTGCTTGACTCAAGAAACTGAGAGAGAGATTCTGTGATAGATTTGCTCGTTGAAGGTGTTGGTTCTGTCACTGAAACTTTTATTCTTTTTGGGTGGCGAAGCGACAGATTCAAGAGATTGAAGCTCTTCAACTGCTTTGCCAAGTGATGATTTAACTCGTTCTAATGTACTAGGTGAAAATAACTTAGCTTTGTAACGTGGATCTAAGTAGGTTGCAAGAGAGTAACTTCATACAAGAACAGCCTCTCGTCTTGTCGCTTGCATCACTTTTGCGCACAATGAACTAGTTCTATTAATATAGTAGAATTTGATAATTTCCGCTTATTAATGACGTTTTATCTCAACGGTCCACATCCATCCGCACGACATCCGCAGTCCAAAGTGCGGATGCGAATGCGGATGCGAGAAAATGTGCGGATGTTCCGCGGATGCGGATGTGACCTACATCACTACTCTCAATAGCAGTTAACAATGTGAAAGCCTTCATTGTAGACTCTTTGTCCGTAAAATCCTAAATTCTGTTTAAAGCTTGAGAAATTGGTGCACAAAGTTCCTTCAGTAACAGAATTGAATCTAAATGTTCAACCCACCGAGTCTCACAAAATTTCAGAAGACGGGTTCTTTTGGCACCAGGATACATTTCACCGATGCAACTTTTCAGCACATGACTTCGCTTAGGAGAATGTCTAAAGAAAGCTATTATATCTCGCATTACGTTAAACTAGCCTTTATTATTGGCACTGAACAAGCATGGGAAATGGCCAGATTTAGGGCATGGCTAGAGCAATGAACGTAGAGAGCCTGAGGATGCGTTTGTTGTATAATAGCTGCACATCCTTTCAATTGACCACTCATTAACTTAGCCCATCATATCCTTGCCTCTCATGTAGTTTACATCCAACCCCAACTCTTCAGTTCTTTAATAATGTTTCAGCAAGTGCCCTATCAGAACAGTCATGAATAGGAACAAATTTCAGAAAATCTTCTCGCAGACATAGTTCTCTTCACTTTTTAACAGTACCTAACACAAAGAGTATATTGTTCCACTCCACAGAGTCTGAGGTCTCGTCCGCCAGAACACTAAAATATTGAATGACTGATCTGATTCACGATACGAGACAGGATTAGATTACCGCAAATATTAATCACTTCATTCTGAATTGAGGGCTTGTGTAGGTTGCATTTCGACGACATCCTAAACCAATCCTAAACCGCAGTAAAGCGCGGAAATTTCCATCATTTTGTTAATTTTCTTTCAAAATCCCAGCATCGCTCTCACCCCGCAATGCAATTTCTGTCGGCCACACAAAATAATGGTTTCAATAATTGGCATGAGTTTTTTTCTGTTTTCTGAGGTTTTTGTCTTTTGGCACTGTCTAAGGTTGTAGAGATATCCCTTTTTTATTTTCAAACACTGACAAAAAATTTTGTGCTTTAACACAGCTGTCTTGTGATAACGCTAGTTTCGTGCTGCGGAAATCCTCTTGCATC